>JAFVLL020032844.1:0-31646 GCA_021397915.2 Tor tambroides
ATTTGCATTGCGCCCCTAAATTTTTTTAATGCGCTCCTAAATTTTTTGACTTAGGAGCACATGTGCTCCTTGGGGAAAAGGTAAGCGTCAAGCCCAGTACATAATAGTTAACACCACCTAATATAAAACAATTATAAAAGAGTTCTGTCTCAAATAAATGCTGTTCTTTGTACTTTCTATTCATCAAAGAATCCTGAAAAATCACATTTTCCAAAAAAAAAAATTAAAATTCATGGGCTTTTGTTTTCCAAAATATGTGGGAACCCTATATGTGGAATCCTTCTGTGAAGCTTGTTTAATGAGATGAAAAATTGCATCCTACTGTTTTTTTGTTTATTAGTAGGCTTAATATACCACCATAACCTCTGAAACTGACAGTCTGTTCCATTCCTTTCTCCACAGATAACTTTCTTCATGCTGTTGTCTGCTGTGTGTGTGATGCTGAACCTCGCAGGAGCCATCCTTTCCTGTCAGAATGCCCAGTTGGTCAACTCTCTGGAGGACTGTCAGCTGGTGAGAGAGCCATGTCCTCAAACACATGTCTGAAATCACTTCTTTGTTGTAAAGGAAACCTCAAATAGATTCTTATGTCCAAAATAGCTTAGTGCTAAACCTGTGTCGTTTTATCATCCACTCAAAACTAGCCTGTCACTAAAGAATCAATCCACTGAGCAATTATAGCTCCCAAGAGCATCATTCATTAACACGATGCCCTTGTCAAGATCTCAGTAAAATTAGCTCAACAACCAATCGCTAAGGCTGAGAGAGTAAGAATGTCTGTTGGGACCCATTTTGTACGTCCTGTAATATTCTGTTGGAGCAGAAATAAATATTAACACCCACCACCTTTGTCCTCAATAAAACGGCTGCCTGTTCGGCTACCGAAGCTCACAGGGCTTTTCTAGCAAAAAAAATCATAATCATCAATTGTCTGGGGAGGGATTCTCTCCTACTGTGATTGAAAGTGCAGCAGTCGAGTGAACGGGAGTGGGTGAGCATCACTGTAAAAGTCAATTCACGTATATTAGCCATGATGAGGTCCTGTCATGTCACTTTTGCCTTCGCTAGATAGGAACAAATTCTTAAAATGTTGTTAGAATATGAGAATACATAGTGAATGTATTGTGGACTGAGTTTATTCTGTGTTCTTACTGTGTCACAGTTGTCAGTATGAAAGTTGTAAATTGACTGTAAATTAAGCTAAAATATAAAATCAAAAAAAACAATTTCTCTTATTTTTTTATGGCAAATCATAATACCTCTAAATTGTTGTTTTTGATACTGAAGGATATCCTCAATGAATGCCACAGTATGTTTGTGTGCTGCCCATTGAGTTCTTTGAATGAAGGCTTATAAAGGAGATTAATACAGCAGTCAGTCTTTGTTGTGCTTTCTATTGAGGTTGATTTATCAGCTCTACAGTGGGTCCAGTGCTGGCCCAGCGCAGCATAACAGCTCAGCACGGCTTCCCCCATTTCTGTTATCCAGAACTGGACACCCCTCTCCAGCTCTGAGACCGTTTATCTGCCTGGTGTGGAAACAAAAATTAACTAAATGATCAGATGAGTTACAGTTTTCAGAACTGGTGGCAAATGAACATATTACATGTGTGTTCTAAGGATTTTTTTAAATAAAATATATGACTAAATCCACTGTATCTGAAACAACTGCTGGAGTTTAGCTGAAGATTTTACGGTTATTAATTATTTCACATCCATATCTCTGCCTACGTTAATCACCAGGTAATTCTTATTTGTTTGTTTCAAACACAATTAAATGCATGACTGGTTTTCAGTTTATGGATGGAGGCTTTAAATTCGTTTTAGCTTCATTCTAGTATCAGTGATCTGTTGTTTCTGGCTTGCATTTTCAACACAAGCTTCTGTTTTAACAAACACTGCCGTTCAAAAGATAAAGAAGATTCTGTTTTTAAAGAAGATTGTTATGGTCATCAAGGGTGCATCTATTTGATCAAAAATACAGAAAAAAAACCATAATTATGTGAAATATTATTGCAACTTAAAATAACAGTTTTCTATTTTAATATACTTTAACATATAATTTATTCCTGTGAATGCAAGCTGAATATTCAGCATCATTACTCCAGTCTTCAGTGTCTCATGATCTTTTGATATTTTGAAGAAATGCTGTTCTTTATAACTTTTTATTCATCAAAGAAACAAAGAAAAAAGCATCACAGGTTCCAAAAAAATGTTAAGCAGCACAACAATTTTCTGAAGGACCATGTGACACTGAAAACTGGAGTAACGGCTGATGGAAATTTAGCACTGCATCACAGAAATAAATTATATTTTAAGGTATATTAAAACAGGAAACCAATATTAGAAATTGCAGTAATATTTGAAGAGCATAAGAGACTCAAATAAAAAAACATCAAAAATCTTACTGATACCATGCTTTTGAAAGGCAGTGTACATGCCATAAAAATGACCATCAAAGGGTTTTTTTTCCCTCAATATCTGTTTGGTATTTCTAGAATTTAAATTGAACATTTGAAGCATTCAGGTTTTGTTGTTTTTTTCTGACAGCAGTCTATGTTTACATTTATTAAAACATAAAAATCCCGAATAATGGGAAAGCTATTTTATATTTTTGAAATGAGTGATTCAGCAGTGAGTTGAATAATGTCCATTCAGTTCAGAGGTAATTAGAAGCTGAAAGAAACTGTATTGTGTAGTGGGCGGTCAGTTGGAACACACTTTCATGATAAAATAAAAAATCTTGCTTTATAAATAATGATCAGATGTTTTTGAGATGAATGGACAGTGAAAGTGTTGATGGCTCTTTGAAACAGAAGCTGAAAATGCTGTAATGATTCATCTTACAAAGGACTGAGCACACACGTCACTATGTGGCAAGAGCTCAATAGACTGAATATGTCATACAGATGAAATATTCAGGTGATTTCAATCATTTTGTCTACTGTGAAGAACTCTCTGTGGTTGATATGAAATCATACATTCATGTAATCAAATATAAATGATCACACTTTTTCTCCTAGCAATGAAAAGAAGCTTAAATTGTGACATTTTATGGTATATATTTTCATTTTATGGCTTTTTTCTTTTCTTTTTCATTAAGCGGAAGCAAATGGTTATTAGATATCACCAGGCATTTGAAGTTTCACTCAATCTACAGTGGGGAGTTTTGTCTCACAAGATACTAATTAAAAAAAATTAATAAGAATTAATAACATGGCGATCTTTCTATTGTCCTCTCCTTAAACAGACCCTTCATAATCCTCCAGTAATTCTCCATAATTGAACAGAAACAAAACACTGTCTTAAGCCCTATTCGGACGGGACTAGTTTTACAGGGGGTCGTTAGAGAAATTTTTGTTTCACATACGTACTTAGTGATTTTAATCCCGTCCGAATCTGCCACGTCTGTGTTTTTCTCAGACAACCTCTGTAATAATTCCAGAGCAAATTACCTACTGTTTTTCAGCAAACTCAGTGATCCTCTGAGAAAACTAATCCCGTCCGAATGCGATGTCTGTGATTTTTTTTTTTTTCACAATGCGTTTCCTTGTGTGTTTTGGCCAACGTGAATTACCGTAGGCTCTTACCGCGCTCATGTTTGATATATTTTCATCCCGGCAAAGAAATAATGATTTTAAAAAAAGACAAAAATAAAATCAAGAGCCAGATCACGTTCAGATCACTGTTAAGACTGGCTATTTTAATATCACCGTCAGGTAAAATTATTCGCGTTCATTTCTGCACTCAATTACATAATGTTTTAATAACATATGTACCTTTATGGAAATTAAACACGGGTTTAATAAATAACTAAAGTAAAATTAAAGTAACCACACATTAACATGGTTTTGCTATAGGCTACTAGCCATTTAGCTTCACCATAGTATTTGTGTGATTATGGTAATCAATCCGAATGATACGCAATGCACGCATACAGAGCACGTGATCTCTGAAACGCCCAGATGTCCAAAACAGCCCCTCCCACCTCTGTAATAAACACGGAGATGTTAGTCCCGTCCGAATTGGTACATGAAAATCGCAGACGTCAGGTGATAAGAATCAAAACTCAAACGTAGTTTAGAAAACTAGTCCTGTCCGAATAGGGCTTTAATCACCTGTCGTCATGGAAACATGACATTGAGAGCCCAATGGCATTTCTCACCTGGTGCTGTTGTGCAAAAACAGGTCAGGTAATTATCCCTCCCTTTGTCTACAGGTTCAGACTAGGCTAAAGACAAACTTCTGTCTCCATCAGTCTCTGCTCCACCTGATTTAGGGATTAGCATGTTGGATTAAGCATCTCTCTGCCTACTGAACGTTCACCTCCTCAGCCAGAGACATGATCCTGCCATGACAGAAATATTAATGAAGTCGTTTCCCCGATTCAATTAACCCCTGCCTGCAGAGTTCACACATTGCTTTTGTGCAATATAGGTCAAATGGCAACTTCGTTTCAGTCTAACACAAAAAGCATTTATAATGCTGGACCACCATGTATGGGATTTATTAAGATCTTTCTTAAAAAACATGTATGACTGGGCTAATGCTGTTAGATTTAAGAATATAGGAGACTTATTAATGCCAAGGACTTGATTAACTTCTCTTCCTTTTTCAATACATTAAGCTTCCACAAATATGCAGCAACTTTTTGTGGAAAAAAAGTTGTTTGAAAAAAGTGGTAAAAGTGTTCACATTAAAAAAGATTTGAATTTAATTTGTGTATTTTATAAATATGACCCTGTCTGCTAGCTGCCAGCTACACTATTAATATCTGTCATCTATGATAACTTTTAACCATCAAGTTTAAATTCAGTGACATCAAGATGGCAGAAGAATATTTGGACGTACCTCAAAATTAGATTTTGTTGACAATGTCTCAAGGGGTAATATGATCCTGCTTTTTTCAGGCAGACAGGGAGCACTATTTCACGTCTGCTGAACAAGTGTCATCACTGTAACGTACTTGTGATGGAAGGAATTCGGTGTGCTACAATTGTCCCTGGCCTGGCCTGCCCTGTTTACGTGTTTGTTTCACCTTGAGCATTCACACATTTCATTTATTTGTCCATTTTATGCAGAAATAAACATTTGACTTGCATGAAGCTGTAATCAGTTTGTTTCCGTCCTTCTGCAGATCAAATTTGACAGTGATGGTGTGTGTGTCTGCTGTGAGCTCGAGCACCTGAGATCCACCTGTAATAATCTGGGAGATACGCTTAAACTCAACCCGCTGAGGGACTGCAACACCATACGTCTCCGTCTGAAGGTATCATTTTGTGTTTGTTTGTGTGTGTGTGTGTGAGATGAGATGAGATGAGATGTTTGGAATTGATTTCAGAACATCATCAAAATAGCCATCTAATTTTCTTTACATTATTTAATAGCCTCTTCTATCAATTTGATATTCCATTATTAAGATTTTTTTAACATTCTAATTAGACTTTTTTTTCTAATTTGCCTCAGTTAATGAATATTTGATTAGACAAGTAAATGAGGACAATTAAATACATTAGACATGTAAATGATTATTATTCCATCATTTTGATGATATACAATGTTTTTGCATTTTTATTACATTTGAAAGCATGCATATATTGTTTGAAAATCTTTAATCTTATTTAATTAACTAGATTTAAAAACTCCCGTTATCGGTAAAAAGTCTTTAAGAATAAATAAAATGGTAGTGTCACTAGAGAAAACAGTGTAGTACCCTTCACCTTTATTCTTTAAAAAGAGAAGTGTATATAGACAGCATCTTTACAGTTAAGGGGCCTTCTTACTGTACATTACCATTCAAAAGGTTGGGGTACGTAAGATTTTTTTAAAAGTCTCTTATGTTCATCAGGGGTGCTCAAAATATGTTAAAAACAATAATATTGCAAAATAACTTTTTTTAATTGAATATATTTCAAAATGGAATTCATTCCTGTGATGGGAAAGCTGAATTTTCAGCAGCCATTACTCCAGTCTGCAGAGTCACATGATCCTTCAGAAATCATTCTGATATGCTAATTTGATGCTCAAGGAACATTTCTTATTAACATCAATCTTGAAAACAATTGTAACATTATACACGTCTTTACTGTCACAATTGATCATTTCAGTACAATAAAAGTATTTTCTGACTAACCCCAAGTGTTTGAATGGTAGTGTACACTAGTGTTGTCAAAAGACCTGGTACTTCAGTGCCAAGTTGGTAGTAAAAAAATGAAAACGTTACAGTACCAGGTTTTTTAAGTACCGGTGGTACCGAGTACCCGATCAACCCGGTTCTTGATGCGCTATCTGAAAGCTATCCTCTTCATAAAAGCACTGAGATGTGGCGATCTCAAAAGGAGGAAACACATCAAACTAACAAAACACTTTAAAGACCGACACCCGGATCAAATGAAAGAGTTCAAGCAGGTAAGTTTCAATATAATTTTTAATATTGAGATCTTCTTTTATGAATATTATTCCATATTTTAATTTGAATGTCGGATTGAAATAAACATCGCCGTTATAAACGTGGCTAATGCTAATATAATGAGCATTTGAATGAAGTTTCTTTATTAACTATTTAATGCTCCTATAACTTTTATTTGGGTAAAAAACAGGAGGACATGATGGCATTTACTATTCTTACACACCAGAGGCTTTCAAATGAATTGTGAATCTAAAATATGCATGTTAGAGAATGTACAAATGGTTAAAAGTGTTTGTCATATCAGTCCGTCAGAAAAGCAGTGCGGGGATTTTTTTTAGCTAGTTAGTTATTCTTGGCTGGAAAACTCTAGCAGGTTTTAAAATCCCTTTAAAATTAAATATGTACACAGTTTGGATTAAATGAAAGTACAGCCAAATTTTATCTCCTGTATAGACTTTACAATAAGATACCATTCATTAACATGACTTCATGTTATTATCTAACATCAACTTACAGTGAGTGAACAATATATTTTTACAACATTAATGTTTTTGAATGTTATTTAATACAAACACTTTACCATTCATGTTTGTTCATCATGCGTTAAATAATTTTAACAGATCGAGCTTTTGATTTTATGTATTAGTAAATTTTGAAATTAACCCTAAGAAGAATATTTGCTATGTAACTATTGTTTATTGATAGGTCATGTTATCTAACAAATGGAATCTTATTGTAAAGTGTTTTTAATTTCCATTTATTTGATATACACTTGACTTAAATATATGTAATCTTATCTAAATTTATTATAAAAACTGAGGTTTGTTATTTACTGAAAAGTTGTGTTTTAGCTGTTGTCAATGATCTAATGTTGCATTTGATCAGACTCAGCCCATTGCTTTCCTTAAGTATATTATATTTTCCTTTTACTGCTGCAGGCTGAGGAAGATCATGAAACACACCAGCAAATTCTAAAATAGACAACAGTTTACAGTTGTTTTTCAGCGGCAGCAGAAATATGACAAAACTTTTGGGTGAAACTTGTTTACTTTTTTTTCATACTTTTATTACTTGTGGAAAAACTGGAAACACTATTTTAAATAAGTATAAAGAATGGCATTGATTTTTGTACATTTTATTTTTGTTTGACTTTAATAGAAATAATGTGTTTTTTTAATTAGCATGTTTTTGTGTTTTGCTTTGGTACCGAAATTGGTACCGAGAACCATGGATTTTCAAGCAAGTTCAGACCCAGGTAAGGATGATGTAAAATACAAGACATCTTGAGACCTCAATGTTCTCTGGCATCATTATACCTGTAGGCAAGCACTTAACACCAAGTCACTCCAAGGGTATTGTCCCTGCAGAAATGGCACTAAGTCACCTTGAATGAAAAGTGCCTGCTACAGGATGAGTAAGTTTCAGTGTTATGAATATTGTAGTGTTTATTCAGTAAATTAACATGGGTCGCATATGTTTTTGTTTTTTTTTGTAATTGTGATATTTTTATATACAGAGCCATTTTAATGGTTTTGGTTTGTACTCTTGTTCTGCTATTTGTTTTATATTTGCTATTTGTTCTAAATACACCAAGAATTTTTGCATTACATTTTTGAGAAATACATTTGTAAAATATCACACTTATAGCCTGGAGAAGTATTTTTTGGCTCTGCTCCCGTGCACATTTGCTGGGTTCCTCCAGGGATTTCTCCATTTTCAAACACTTTTTCATTTGACTTTTAGAGAGTATTTGAACCATTTAGAAGAGCAAGAATTACACGCTATTCCCAAAAACGTCTGCCTTATTGGACACGTCTCTTCGTGTTGCACTGTTGGTCTCTCTCTAATATGCAGATGAGACTCAGTCATCATTAGTTATGCATCTTCAATTAGCGCTCGCCGCTGGTTCCCTTTTCCAGTGTCTAAGCAATTCACTCATGCTAGCCATGATCTCGGCGCATTTGGCAGCTTTTGAAATGGTTTGTTGTAATGTGAGGCTTCCACAAATTTGCTTGTACAAAGCAATTGCCACTCTTTATGAAATCAGGAAAAACACTTGCTTGTAAACACTTGCTTATAAATGCTTCTTTACATATTTTCATCATTTCATACTTTCTCTATACAGTGTATTTGTAAGTCTTTGTGTATTTGTGCCATCATAAACATAATGTCTCAGTTCAGATGATTTGTGTTTTATTAAGTGTGCTGATTAATTCTACAGTGTAAATTACAGTGAAACTAGCTTTACCTTGCTCAGAATGAAAACAGCTGGTTACACACAATTTCCTACCTGATTAAAAGTAAAAAGAGATTATATTGGTATTATTTTAATATAATTTAAATACTATGATAGTCTTTAGTAATATTTTCAGTGTAGCTTTTATTTTAGATTTTCATTTTAGTTTAATTTTTTTTAAAAATTTTGTGCTTTTATCATTTTTATTAGTTTTTTTAAAGGGGTCATCGGATGCCCATTTTCCGCTAGTTGATATGATTCTTTAGGGTCTTAATGAAAAGTCTGTAACATAGTTTGGTTAAAATTTCTCAATGGTAGTGTAAAACAACACCCTTTTTACCCTGTGAAAAACAGCTCTTTTCAGAGCAAGCCATTTTGTTGCATATCGCTTTAAATGCAAATGAGCTCTGCTCACCCCACCCCTCTCTTCCGAGCCGCTCTGAGAGACGGTAAACTTTAGCCGCATTCATCGTGAAACGTGCTAACTAGCACATTATTAGGAAAGGCGAATTGCAAAGATTCATTAAAAAACCTTATACTCACTTCTTCTGTAGGTGAAGCTGGATCACGATTGATTTGTGCAAACATAAACGCCTTTAGGTAGATTGGGCCGCATTCCCTTTGAAAACAAAAGTAATCCACTGCGTCTTCAGCGGCTCAGATGCCGGGAGTAAATGACGACTGCTATGTTCATTATTACATCCAACAACAAAGCACCTCAGTCACTGAAGCCTGTGTTAGGGTGGCTCTAAGGTAAGATACCAGTCCAGTCTGTGCTGAAACGCTAGTGTCAATCAACTATCGTAGGAGCAGCCTTGGTCTGTGTGACTTCACACTGACAATCATCTGAGATCGGCTCGATTTGAGAAAGGAGAAATGATTTAAAGTCCCCCTGTAGACAAAAATGTTATCCTTTAAAACTCATCATTGATCATCAAAATGGCATATTTAAATGTTTTTTCTTGTGAAAATAATTTTCTCTTGCCTTAAAATAGCTTGAATGTAACTCTACACCCTTGCCTTATTTACTATACGCGGATCTATGAATACGCAAATTAGCCCCGCCTCCACTCAGTCACACTAGCCAGCCAGGGCCTCCTGATGATCCACTAACTAAACCGTAGTAAACGCAATACAATGGTAATGGCAAGTGGAAATATTTCTTTAATTAAGCCATACATGTTTGAACCAGAAATAAGCTGGTATGCTCAAGGTAAGCAAGGAGATTGATGGCTAACTTCGTGAGGTAATATTATCTGCTTGCGCTGGATGTTTTTACTAGTGGACAACTACAGTGGATACTGTAACAATCGTTAAATTTACTTACTTGACAATGTTGTGTCCTCAAAATGCCTTGAAGACTCAAATGCAGCCAAGTTTGTGATTCCTAATCGTGCCCGCAGATGTGGGAGAGGTGGGTCTGACTCCGGGCTACTTTTACACTGTTGCCGTGGGTCATTATTCAAGTTAGTGGTTCTAAATACAAATAAATAAGCGGCAACAGCACACGACATCATGAAAATAGGTGGAAAATTAACAGTTAGCGAAACACCTACAGAAAAATATAACTGACTGATGATTTATATGATATTGGTTAGCACTTACTCAGATGGAGTTATGAAGCATCAATAAGATTTATACATTTTAATGCTCTTATTGATGTCTGAAGGTTTCATGTCTTTTCATGGCCAGTCAGGTCAACTGAGATGCCTATAAAAGACCATCAGTACAATTAATGTTATGACTCATTGGCATATCACATCATGTGGCTCCCTCATTGTAAGGGCCATTATATCCCACTGGTGTGTTTTATAATGACACACTCATTTTCCTTAAGGACTCATTTGAAGCATAATACCCTAAGCTGTTTGTCAGTGTCAGTACTATCATGTCAGTTTGCAGTCCAGCAACCACTCAGATAACTGGTTTAGACTCTCATCAACATTAAGTGAATGCAAGGAATGGTACCATGTCCCATCAGCTTTAAGAACTGAATGAATGTATTATCAGAATGAAGATGGAACGGTACAGGCATGCACTTTCATCGCTCTTTTTTGTTCTGCTTGTCATCAGGGAGACGAGTGTTAGCACTGCTGGCTCAGAATGAGAAGAGCAGGTGTTTCTCAGTGGAGCTGACCTAGTACCTCTCTTAGATTTGCTGGAACACAGCCGCACAGGCTAGTTCTGCATCTTACTAGAGTTAGTCCAGTCATAACATTAGATGCTGTCTAGGTATTGTCTTGATCTGGTTGATCACTGCTTTTTGCCACTGCCGCTGAATCTACAGCACAACAGAAGTCATATTTTACCCAGTGTGAGTTTAATGTTTGAATAGAATATAGTGAGATAAAAACACTGTGTATTGGAAAATACATGTAGGCTAGAAACACATGTACATGTGTAGTTCAACTGATGAGCAAATGACTCTTCTTTTAATGAATTGTTCAAAACTTTGAATTAGTCTGATGAATCTTTCAATTACTTATTGAATCAGAGTCATTACTGAATCAGCATCTGCACTTACTGACCTGCAAGTTATCGTTACTTTATCATTAGTGATGTCTGATCTTTTGTGTACTGGTGTAGTGTGGTATAAACACATCCTCCGCCCCCAAAGAGGAGGTCTTGGCCTTTTCGGGAGGGTTAGATGATTGTACAGTCATGTAGAAGTGGTTAGGCCTGTCCAGTCCCCTTAGGATGGGCTCCTTTCATCTAAAGGGCTTGTGCATGTTTAAGAATTCAACATTTTCCTTGAGGACATCACTGGGTCACATACATTCCATCTTGTCACAACGAGAGATCAGACAGGGCTCTGATAGCAGGTGTGTGTGATGGGCTGTCGTATATACTGAATGTATTCAGTCTGGTAGAATTTCAAACATTGCCAGTGACTTCCTTTGGTTTTTCTTTCAGTGATCTCTTTTTCCTAATGACTCACTATCCACAGTGGATACATGCTGTTTTCTGTTAGTGTCATTACCTTCCTCAACTGCTCCTGCTTAGGTTAATGTGTTATGCTATATGATATGTGGTATGGTTTGATATTCTTCAAATCCCAAGACTGAGTTACTTTTACTCTGTACTCTGTGTTTTCTTGCAATACATCTTGCAGTTCCTCGTGGACTGCACACAGTACCAAATCATGAGCAGTGTAGTCTGATTCATGAACAAATTACTCCTTTTTTCCTTGTATATATTATATATGGGTGGATGTATACCTGTTATATTTTGTGAGAGATTATAAGTATTCATAAAGTTATGTATAATTTTATTACATTTTCACACATTTATAACACTATTGAAAATCGATCTAAAACTTTAGTTTTTGGTTGTGTTTATTATATCTGTTGTAGTAATGGCAGTTTAATACATAGTTTAGTTTGTCGGGGTTTTTTAATCAATATTTTTGTACTAAGTTAGAAAGTTCCTGTAAAAATTGACATCAAAACCATTGTAACAATAGACAATATACAGAATCAAATCAGATCAACTGAATCAGGATCAAGTCAATTTGAATCAGAATGTGGGAATGAAATTGAATAGTCACTGAATGGCAATGGATTTATAAGGCTGCACAAGGACTTTCTCCATTGCACCTTTTAGTTCAGCTTTTTGTGCTTATCTTTTGCAGAACGATAATGCTATGCAAAAGTCCCACTTTGGTGACACCATTATCCCTTATCCATTATGTCATAGCCACTCTCTCTCTTCCACACATTTGTTCTTTCGTGACTGCCGTTTTTCCACGGCTTTTTCGCTCTGACAAACAGAACAATAAATGTTCATGCCAGGCTGAGGTTTTTGCAACGAAACAATTGCCACTCTCTGTCTTTCTCTCACTCTCATTCTGTCCGTCTGTGTCTCTTTCTCTTTGGTTCACACCTTCTTGTCCTCTCTCTTCTTATCCCTGTCTCTCCATTTCTCTCTCTGTCTCCCAGGAGCTGCTTTTCAGCGTGTGTGCACTGAATGTTATCTCCACCATTGTGTGTGCTCTGGCCACGGCCATGTGCTGTATGCAAATGGTTTCTACTGATTTACTACAGATGGTAAGTGTGATCCATACCACAATGTGTGTGCGTCTGTCTGAGTGTGTTAATGCACATTACATTTTCCCATTACATCATGGAGAAAAGATCAGACGATCAAGACAAGTGAAAATGTTGTAGTATAATTAGCCAAATGCCAGAGAAATAGTCTATAGTATATACCCATAACCATAAAAAGAAAAGGCAATTTAATCAGACTTCACTAAGTGCATCTTATACTGGTCTAAATAATGTTTTTCATTAAGCACAATTCAGAGTAATATGAGCAAACCATTAAATATATCCTGTGACTTAGTCTTCAGACATGTATTGTGAATGGATTTCCATAACTTTTCCCAAAAGAAACCTGATTTCCTTTTGGATCAAAGATATAATCAGTCTAGAAATGAATGCTTTTTTTCTCTCTCTCTTCAAAAATGGTCATAACAGAGTGGTCTTGGACTTTGTAAAATTAGTTGACTTTATTTAAAGGAAACCCACTGCATTCGTAAAATGACAGTAAATAAGCTATACTCTTAACTGAAAAATATTTGTCAGGCATATCTGAAGTATATCTGAGTGACAGAGACTTTAGTTCCAAGTTATGTGAACATGTACAAATTCTGTTGTCATTTTCTGACGCTCTTGTCATTCCAGACCTGTTTGAATTTCTTTTTACTGCAGAACACAAAACAAGATATTTTGAAGAATGTTGTCAGCCAAACAGTTTCAGTTTCCATTGACTTCCATTGCACTTTTTGCCCATATAATGAAAGTCATGGGAAACAAAACTGTTTGGTTACCAACATTCTTCAAAATATCTTCTTTTATGTTCCACGGACAAAAGAAAGCCATACAGGATTGGAAGGGTGAGTAAATGATGACAAAATTGATTTATATTTTTGTATGGCCTTTAAGTATACTTATATTTTTCAGTTTGTAGGACAACGTTTATTTACTCTTCCTTACATTATGGGTTTCCTCACTAAGTAAAGTCAATTCAATTTTTCATTGTTCTGATACCTACTGTATCAGTCTGGTAATGACATCACACAAAATCTAAGGTTTTTTGTCACCCATGATTAATTTATTACTTTTATTCTGCATCCAAAGACTTGTATACACCTTTTCTGTTATGCAGAATAAAACAGCTTTCTCTAAGCCATTGATGCTATGACAAGAGTCTTCATCTCATTTGGTTGTACTTCAAGCATATTTTTCAGAAGTACTATTCATTTCTTAAGCGTAAGATTACATGAGGATGAGACCTCAGACGTTACAATGCTCAGTGGGAGAGAACCGTGGATCTGCCATCGCTCCCTTTTAGTGGATCTGTCTTTTTCAGCCAGCCTGTTTTATGTGAGAGAAAATAAACTTGTGGGACATAAAGTTTTAATATTTTTTAAGAGTGAGCTTTGTACGGTTTATGGGCGCTGCAGTAAATTGCACAGCCTCATGCATGGCTGCAGCAGAGGCATGGGCACAGGGAGATGAATTGAGATGAGTTATATTAGCATGGCTGCGGCTCTGTGAATCGCTGGAGCAGTTGTGGGATTAGTTTCGACTCGGGGCACAGAGTGGCAAAGCGAGAAATCACCACTGTTACCAGCTGCACAGACCATGCACAAAGACAACAGAGGCCCGAGGGCAGGGATGAGGTGAAGCGCTGCATGGAGCTTTTCCCTTTGCAACTGTATTAAGTGGTTCCACCACAACCTTATCATTTGTATCTTATCTCTGTATATCTCAGGACTTTGGCTTTGTGATGTAATGCCTTTATGTTGCTAGCTGTACTTATCTGTCATTTACAGTCACTGCCTTTCTTAATGACGCTTAAGGATCAGATTGATCTTTTCAAGGATGATTTCAGTGTCTTCTGATTGATGAGCCTTCACATATTCTAAAATGACATCAACAGGAAAGTGCATGGTCATCATAAAAACGCTCTAAACCTATCCTTGAACTCGCAAAAAATGGCACAAAATGAGTCACTCCTCCCATTTGAACTTTTCACCGGCTGATTCATCGACAGATCTTTAAAAGGGATAGTTCACCCAGAAATGAAAATGCTGTCATCATTTACTCACACTCACACTGTTGTCCCAAATTGTATGATTTTTTTCTTCTGTGGAACATAAATATATTTTGAGAATTGCCTTTTTGTCCATACAATGGAAGAGTGATCACATTCCACAAAATATCTTCTTTTGTGTTCTGAAAAGAAATGTGTACAAGTTTGGAATGACATTAGGGAGAGTAAATGATGACAGAATTTTCATTTGCAGGTAAACTATCCCTAACCTTTGACCCTTCCTCATCATTCTATATGACTTTTTTCCTAACGTCATATGTTTTTCTATTTCTGATATCTTAAATTCTACATGGCTGATGAAAGTGATAATGACCATTATGTAACTCTCTCAATACATAAAAAAGAAGGCAAAAGAAGATTTGGAATGATTATATCCTTTGCGTTGAAGTAAAATCCTCCTTTCCCTTTAATAATTCATGCATCAGAGGGTTAAATTGCATAAAATGAAACTCTTTATCCAAAGGGTCCAAAGCAGGGTGAGAAATGGCCCTAACTATTCTCACTGTACTCATGTCCTTCCAAAAGATCCAGACCTACTTATGTCTTTTTTTTTTTTTTTTGAAAACATTATTATCCAACTGACATCCTACTTTCAGTCTTCATTGTTTTGGACACAATGGTTTGCATGGTTTGCCTTATTTGAACACAATGAAAATTATGTAACTGTGACTTCAAAGAACAGAATTATACGGTAAAAGGTTTCATCATTAGAGGGTCATCAAATACAATACCATTCAAATGTTTGGGGTCTGTAGGATTATTTTTTAATTAATACTTCAGCAAGGACACATTTAATTGTTCAAAAGTGACAGTAAAGAAAAATTCTATTTCAAATGAATGCTGTTCTTTTCAGCATTTTATTCATCGAATAATCCTGAAAAATGTGATCCTGTCCTGAAAATCAGCGACTGCACAAAAATGTCAAGCAGCACAACTGTTCTCAACATTGATTATAATAAGAAATATTTCTTGAACACCAGATCAGCAAATTAGAATTATTTCTAAAAGATCATGTGACGGTGAAGACTGGAGTAATAGCTGCTGAAAATCAGCTTTGCATCACAAGAATAAATTACATTTTAAAATATATTAAGCTAGAAAATTGTTATTTTAAATTGTAATAATATTTCATGATGTTGCTGTATTTACTGTATTTTTGATCAAATAGAATGCATCTTGGTGAGTACAATAGACTTCTTTCGAAACAAACAAAAATAAATAAATAAAGTCTTACCGACCCTAAACTTTTGAACGGTTGTGTGTTATATTTAAAAAATAAAAAAACTCACTTTTTCATCAGTTCATGCCACACAGAGCACGTGCCTTGAGTGCGGACTGTATGACCCCTCATGGTACCATCTTACACCAGACGCTGGATTTCGATGAGTTCATCCCACCCATCCCCCCTCCTCCCTACTACCCCCCAGAGTACACCTGCACACCTGTGATGGAGGGCCAGAGGTAAACCCGCACATAAAGACACACCACTCACATTCGCACTATATGTGAGAAACCGCTTGATCCCAGATTGCTTGGCTGCAAATCTTGTGCTCTGAGAAAAAGGTCTGTGCGTTTATGAATACATTGATTCGCAGAGATTTATGAAATTTCTCTATGGAATGATTATGCAAAACATACGTTCTTTTTTAATGAGAATTCGGACCTACCCACCGTCATATTGTGTGAGTGCAGGTCTTAATGCAAACTGCTCTGACAATCCACATTATGGAGCACCAGTGTCCATGGCCTGGTTTAAATCCACCATTGATTTCTCTGTCTTGCACTGTGAGACACTCTGCCCACCATCCCATCATAAAAAACGTGCTGATGAGGCTGTTTAGCCCACGGCCACACTAATGTGTCAACAAAGCAGTAAATACATAGAGAGCAAGAGCAGCCCAACATACACACTGGCTGCTTCAAAGCACAATCAGTGTCAGGATGTGATAATACACAAAGAAACATATGAAAAACCACAGATTCCTCCCCTCCTTTATGACAGAGGGAGTCTGGTTAATTAAAAGAATGGGATATATAACTCGCTGAGATAAAGAGGAAATGGTTTCATTTTCCACAGTTCGTAAATGGTCTCACATATTTTTTGCAGCTATCATCCCCACCAGTATAATACAGCCAAATTTGTTGAAGCATTGATTCAGTGTTGTAATCATGTTTTACTGTCATCTCTGTCCATTAGAGGGTTGCATCTGGACTTTCCACACTCTCCCTTCAGTGCTATTTATGGGGTGCCTATAAACAGCCCTGGGGCTCTATATCCATCTGAGCTGCCACCACCCTATGAATCTATTGTGGGACAGACACCTGCCAGCCAGGTAAGAGCTGACACCTATTTTACATACTACTGTAATATTGCATGATGATTTGGCTATGTAGTGTCTAGTATTAAGTTGAATGAATATTTAATTCAATATCAGCTAATTTTTTTTTTGAATGCCCTAAGTGAGCATGTTTAAAGAACAAAAGTCATTATTGGGTGGCTACAATTTTGATGTTCAATTCATTTAAGTTATTTAACAGAGACTTTTTTGGAATCACAACATGGCATTTTACAGTCTAAATTAACAAGTATAAACAAAAAAAATATTACCAAACATATATAACAACAAATATAACCAAAAATAATAAAAATTAATTTTAATTCAGAAATTAAAATAGAGTCTGCATTACTTTAAGGCTGAAATACAAGTAAACACAATGCAAACTACAAGTACAATCTACAAGAAACCAGGAACTATAATGAAACAGTAAAATGATCAGTAATGTGACACTCATCTAATCTTCAAAAATACATAAAATTCATACACGTACAATGACTTAAATACGCCTAATTTATGATGAGCATTTTTAATTTCTGAATTAAAATTCATTTTGATTATTTTTGGTTGTATTTATTGTTATATATGTTTGGTGATACTTTTTATTGATATTTGTTAATTTAGACTGTAAAATGCCATGTGGTCTGATTCCAAAAAAATCTCTGTTAAATGACTCATTCAAAATTGAACATCAAAATTGTAGCCACCCAAAATGACTTTTGTTCTTTAAACATGCTCGCATGCTTTGGGCATTTAAAAAAAAAAATCAGCTGATATTGAATTAAATATTCATGCAACTTAATACTAGACACCATATAGCCAAATCATCATCATAAATGAGGTGTATTTAAGTCATTGTATGTGTTTGCATTTTATGTATTTTTGAGTGAATGAATAGATGAGCGTCACATCACTGATCATTTTACTGTTTTATTACAGTTCCTGGTTTCTTGTAGATTGTACTTGTAGTTTGCAGGTATTTCAGTCTTAAAGTAATGCACTCTATGTGTTAGCATAGCACCAATTCAGCAATGTTCCTCCTCTTCAGTTACACTCATTTGTCTGTGTAAAGCTCGACAGTCAAAAGGTCCTTCGGTGCACTTGAGGGGCTGAAAGGAATTAATACAAGTGCCTTTGTATAATGGATTATAATTTTCTCTGGAACACATCAGCAATATAGGCAGGAATTTCATTCCATTTAAAATAAATGGGCTTTCTTACAGTGAGAGCAGGGCCTGTTTTTGAACAATGATTTCCCATTAAAATTTCTCTTCTTCACCTGATGAAAGGGAATAAGAGCTCTCCTCTTTGCAAAAAGATGCACAGAGAACCACCCAAACCTTTCAAATCCAGCACCTGAGCACGTGATTATGTGTTATTTTGAAGATTTGTTTGCTACCTAAAGGAGTCTGTGATTAAAAAAGGATAAAATCCCAAGAGGTTTCCTTGATTTTAGACCTTTCTCATGTGAAGCTATTGATAACCATCTGCAAACAAATCAGCAGGGGCATTTCAGTCAGTAGAGCCACCTGAAGCACAAGCCTGAGAAGATTTGAAAACAGCAATACTAGAAAGAGACAGGAAGAAATATTTTTAAGTTGATATAGTCAACTTTATTTATAATGACTGACTACAGCCTGCTGTTTATTCTCCACATTTTTATAAAGTCGATCTGTGCTGTGAAATAAGCTCTCTGTATACATAGGGCTGGACAATAATTCAATATCAATATGTATCGCGATATAATTTTTTTCAATAACGGTGATATGATTTTTAAACACATTTCCGATATTTCGATATTACCAGTGTTTCTCATACATTGATTTATTTGTGTCGTTTGACTTTGTTGAATAAACATGAGCACTACACGTTTCAAAATCAAAACGCGTCACGGGTGTTTTATATGAATGTATCTCTGAAGGGAACCGACTGTCTTCAGGATATTTTTGATGACATTTTCATTTGATCTGATAAAGTCGCGTTCATGAGCGGAGCTGCTTTGATTACAGCCGTTACCGGGGAAACCGCTAGTTCTGCTGCTCTCACAGCGCCTCCTGCTGGCAGAGAATCAGATTGCATTTTCAACAATAAGCCCGTCTCCAGCAACATGCTTTTGTTGTTGCCCAATTTTTTTGTTTGTTTTCTGCAGCAACTCAGAGCACTATTCATACTCTTTATCCTGGCTGAAGCACATTTGTTTCAATCTATAAGAACAATCAGCCTACACTACCAGTCAAAAGTTTTTGAACAGTAAGGTTTTAAGGTTTTTTTTCTTTTTTAAAGAACTCTCATCTGTTCACCAAGCCTGCATTTATTTGATCCAAAGTACAGCAAAAACAGTAAAATTTAGAAATATTTTTACTACTTAAAATAACTGTTTTCTGTTTGAATATATTTTAAAATGTAATTTATTCCTGTAATCAAAGCTAAATTTTCAGCATCATTACTCCAGTCTTCAGTGTCACAGGATCCTTCAGAAATCACTCTAATATGCTGATTTGCTGATGATCAATATTTAAAACAGTTGAGTTTCAGGATTCTTTGAATAGAAAGACCCAAAGATCAGCATTTATCTGAAATAAAAAGCTTTTGTTACATTTATACACTATTCCATTCAAAACATTGGAGTCAGTATAATTTATTTATTTTTATTTTTTTGGAAAGAAATGATAGAAATTAATACTTTTATTTGGCAAGGATGCTTTAAATTGTTTAAATTTAAAGTGATTGATAAAGACTTTTATAATGTTACAAAAGATTTGTATTTCAGATAAATGCTGTTTTTCTGAACTTTCTATTCATCAAAAGAAACCTGAAAAAATTCTAGCTGTTTTCAACATTATAATAAATGTTTTTCGAGCAGTATATCAGAATATTAGAATGATTTCTCATGTGACTGGAGTAATGATGCAAAAAATTCAGCTTTGAAATCACAGGAATAAATTACATTTTAAAATATTTTAAATAGAAAACAGTTATTTTAAATAGAAAAATATTTCAAAATGTTACTGTTTTTGCTGTATTTTGGATCAAATAAATGCAGGCTTGGTGAGCAGAAGAGAATTCTTTAAAAAAAACATTAAAAATCATACCGTTCAAAAACTTTTGACCTGTAATGTATGTTAGCCTATAGTTTGAAGTTAAATATATTAATATTAATAAGGTGAGTCTGAGATGTTTATTTGACAGTGATTTCACATTTCTTATTTGTATGAAGGCTAAATACAAATAAAAGGTGAACATTAATTTATTTGTGCATTTTTGTTGTTGTTGTTGTTTTTTGTTTTTATAAAATATATAGTTTTATAGGAGGAGGTTTTGTAGACTTGGCAAATTTATTTTTCATAAGTTTGTAGGTACAGACATCTGTTGCGGCCATTCTTGGCAGTTTTTATGAGGCTTTTTTAAAATAGAGTTCATATCGATATTGGAATTATATCGTATCGACCAAAATTAAGAAATATATCGTGATATAAATTTTGGCCATATCGTCCAGCCCTATGTATACAGGATAAATTCTCTGTATAGTCGTTTATGTGTTTGGGATCAATCATGTTATGAGGATTTTTTTGATGGAAACTGCACAGTGTACAGTCATAATAATGCAGAAGTTTAAAGTGCAAATATGATCTTAGAGAGCCCCCTGCAGGTCACAAGATGGCACAGTCGTTTTGAAAGCACTGATGTGGTGCCAGATGTCAGGCTGCAGCAGACTCCTCAGTGCCAGATGTTCTGATGTCTGATTCTCCGCCTTTTGCAGTTGTTTGTTATCATCCTCAGGTGTAAGACCGTTTTCGATCACCATCCTCTCCAGAAGGTTACACTCAAAAGCGTTTTTAAACACATTACTGATCAACATGTTAGAAATTTAATTCAAATGTTTTTTTCTCTCATCCAGATCACCACCAGTCTTGAGCAACAGGTCACAGAGTCCAGTCTGTGTGAAAGGAACACCACAGCTGGCCTTAGCACTCAGGGTGAGAAAGCTGCAAATCATATTTGTTAACAAATACAAAGTCAGAGGTTTTTCCGTTCTGTAGTATATATAGATTGAAAGACATTTTTGTTGACATCTTCCATTCCTTCAACATTAGCATAATGTATCTGTAATGTTTGTTGGAATAATATCTTTGAGACCCAAATTTTGGTGTCAGTAAGATGTTTTAATGTCTTTGAAAGAAGTCTCCTATGCCCACAAAGACTGTGTTTATTTGATCAAAAACACAGTAAAAACATTTGAAAAAAAACAAAACAAAACATAATTTGAAAAATTATTACAGCTTCAATTATTTGTTTTCTATTGTAATATATTTTAACATGTAATTTATCACATAATCCTTCACATGGTCCTTCAGAAATTATTGACCCCAAATATTTTGAACAGTTTATTTTACTAAAGTGGTGACTCAACATAGTACTCATATGATTCAGCAAAACAAAAAATAAACATTAAAGTTTATTAATAATATAATGAATTGCACAGGTCCAGCTATATGCTAAAAATTAACTTGACTTCAGGTGCGGTCACATTTGCTGTTGCTTGGCCGAATTTTGTGAGCAAAATCCAGTCATTCCAGTAGGAATCTGCACGATCAGCATCTTTTGCATGAGGGCGGAAAAGTTCATCACACATGTTCAAGTTGGTGACTAACCAACAGAAAGTTGCTTGGTTTAAATCTGACTTCAGTGTGAGCTGTGCTTTATACATATCTATTGAATAATACAAATGGTATTGACTAATGTGACATCTTTGGACTGAATAGGAAAACTGACAATTTTGTAAATGCACAAACTGCAACACAAGTGAGATTAACTAGCCTAACAAATTAATTCATATTTAAACTGTAAGAATATTCCATAATATTACTGCATTTTTGAACCATTAAATGTCAAAACATTAAAAATCTGACAGACCTCAAACTTTTGAACTGTAGTATGGCTGTATACATAGATAATTGTTCTTTATACATTATATTATACATTTACAGACAAAACACTCATTAAACAAATTCAACAGCCTTCAGTCATTGTCTGTATGTAACAATAATATGGTCTCTGTTCCCATAGCCTCTGTTGATAGTGCTTCCCTTATGGTGTCTGAGACCGCAGACATCCCTGATCACAGCTGTTCCTCTGAAGACCTGTGCTCTTTAGAAGCACAAGGCTCTGATTCCTCTCCGTATGGCACTTTGCGCATCGTACCCACTGACAGTAGCTGCACAAGTCTGGATCACAGCACCCACTCTTCTCTGAGGCGGCAGACCCCTGCTCGACTGGACCACAGCGAGTCCTGTGTCACGCAGGATTCGAAGCCCCACTCTCCCCAGTTGTCACCCGATGCTGTTAACGTGCCTGAGAAGGAGATTACAGGCGTTAAACCCATGTCACGCACGCAGCACAGAGAACGAACCAATAAGAAGCTTACCCTTCTTTTCCCTCCAAGCACACCATCCCAATGTGCTTCCAACTCAGCAGTGACCTCCACTGCCACCGCAGCTTCAGCTCTGACCCCCTCCGCTTGCACCTCCCCGTCACCCACCGCTCAACTGCGGGGAACCCGGCTATGCTTCAGCATCTGGTCCCCATCCTCCTCTTCCTCACAGCCCCATGCTACCTCTGCCCTCAGCAACCCCAGTCAACGTGAGCGGCCCCGCACACTCCGTGCCACCAAAGGGTATCGGAAACTGGCGAGGATTGTGCGTTCCACTAGTGAACCCATATCTTGTACTTCCATATCTAGAGGTACGTGAGTCCTTTTTATCCCTCTGTGGCTCTATAGGGTTTTTTACCTCATTCATTCTAAATCCTAGGTTAACAGAATCCTAGCTTAGCTTTTTCCATGTTTCACACTGTACATTTGTAAACCCCAAGTTAATGCTCTTATTTGCGGTGTCAGTATAATTGATCGGACGAGTGCAATATACACAGACCTGTTTAAATAGCCACTTGTTACACTCTTGCACATCAGTTGGGCTTATATGGACTTATTAAATTGATCAAAAGTGACAGTAAAGACATTTATATCGCAAATGATTTCTATTTTAAATAAATGCTGTTCTTTTGAACTTTTTGGACTATTCATTAAAAGATCCTGAAAAAAATTAAACAGTTTCCACAAGAATATTAAGCAGTACAACTGTTTTCAACATTAAAAATAATAAGAAATGTTATTTTCAATTATATTTCACAATATTACTGTTTTTTTTTCTCATTTTTGAATGTCAGTGTATTCCTGACTGTATTTGTCCTGTAGACTTTTAGGACCATAATTTATACCTCAGTTGATTTGTTCTGTCACTGTTTGACATTTTGATTTTTACCTCAAATGCTGAAACAAAATGCAACACCTAAATGTGTCTGTGACTGAATAAGTGCATAAATATTTAATGAGGCAAGCCTATTCAGTTTATTATTGGTTTGATTGGCTATTACATTCTAACACTATATCGGTTTACAGTGTACACCTTTTACAATGCATGCTTAATGCCACAAACGTAAGACTCAAGCTTCGTCAGTGCAGGGTTTCATACCTCAGGGTTAAAATCAGCATAAACTCCATTTCAAAACTACAAGTGGGAAATTTAGTTTTATCTGGGATTTAAAAAGACAATAAACCAGGTTAAGCTCATTATGAAAACCACATATTTGTAACTTTAGTTTATATAATCATTGCTTTGTTATAGGTAGAGGACAAAATGTGATCTTTGTAAAGCAGCATCATATTAAGTCATTAATAACCCATAAGCAATCTGGAGAACTGAGCATGTGACTTGACTTGCAGGTGATCATTGTGCTCTTGCTTCTAACCATCCACCTGAAGACTCCCCACAGACTCCCTGTGATCAAGGTTGTGCCTCTTTTCTGTTTTCCATGTAACATAGTTATTCATCTCAAGTAAAATTATGGTTATTAGAATAAACATACTAATGCATTGCTTTTAACAGCATGTATAGAGCTCTCTGAGAGCACCCGACACCCTTCTGCCAAACAAAGCAGCCAAGGGGGCAAGAAGCAGAAGGACGGTGGCAAGGTGGACATCCAACTCAAACCTCACATCCCTCACTCAATGTCTACAGAACGGCCGCAGTCTCTCGCAGACCTCAAAACTTACAAAGACACCAAAGTGCTGGTGGCCAAATTTCTGGAGCACTCGAGCTGCAGTCTACCTCCGGAGGTCCAGCAGGTGGTCAACAGCATTAAATGTGTTATTAAATCTGATGAGAAACACATGGAAGAGGCCATTTTCAGTGCCAGTATCATTGATCAGGTAAATTTTTTGTGTAGAATATATAGTATTTACTGTATGATCTGAAATGAGTACATTTACTTATGCTTTAATAGTTGAAAGTGAAATATCATTGAATTACATTGGAGATGTTTGTTTTCTCATATCCTTCACACAGCTGATGACACAGTCACAGAAGATCATGGGCAGCCGGAGGAAGCATGCTCATGAAGACCTTCATTTACAGAGCTGTGGAGCTTTGAGTTCGCCATCTTCATCCTTGCGCCGTCCACCCAGAGGATCCAGTCAGACAGATGTCCCTGCTACCCCGGATCATCAGCCTCCACGCCAGCCTCAGAGCCTCATCAGTGTATGCAGAGAAACTACACTTTGACCCTCCAGACTACAAACACCCCTTTCCTCATAATCCTCTGAATATGTGCCAAGGCCAAGTGCTCATCAGCAGAAAACTGTAGCTCTTGAAAAACACAAAAACAGCGAGTTAACATGGAGTTGATGCTCTCTCATATGTTAAAAAAAGATACTCAAAAAACAATAAAGAAACACTAGAGTGTTTACCTGCAGGGGTATATATTTTTATTTTATGGTCAGAAAAAAGGTAAAATAATTGTTAAAGTGCTGAATTTGCTACTGTGTTAAATAGGAGAGTGGGTCTGTAATGGACCATAGAAGGTGACAACATGGATTTACCTCTTCATGAAACTTTTTTTTTTTTTTTTAACACAGCTTCTGCAAACATTACAGTATGTGAAATATTGGACATACTTGGTCATTGTGTGCCACTGCAGGACAGAGACCTTTATGAAGCTGGATTATTCAACTTACCTCAGTGTGTAATTATTTTCTGTGTTGCAAAATAAAAATGTGTCTGTTTGTATTTTTTTTTTGTTATAGATTACTATTTTAAGACTGTCAAGTCATTGTTTGTTTGAATGAGTTACATAAGTACTACTCTAACAGGGTCTTGAGTGTTTGTGTGTGCTTAGACTTTTTGCAATGGGCCCCAAACAAAGAGCAGGCTTATTTCGGGTTTATCTTGCAGTGATTCTGCAGTGAAAATCTTTGTTTTTGGACTAGGTTCAGTGTATGTATTTGCTTTGCTCAAAATCTGTTTTGGTTCCTAATCTATTCTAAGGGCCCTTGGTAAACCAGACAGGGAGGCTGATTATTTGTTTCACTAGATGGCAACTACTTGTTTAAATCATCTGAAGATAGCCTACATTTACTGTGGCTCTTATACTGCATAGCCTCAACTAGCTGATATATTCAAATCAACCTCAGGCATTAAATGAATGTATTTATTTCATATTAAAATTGAAAAAAAAAAAAAAAAACGTCTACAAAAAAACCCCGACATAATGAGCAACATCCCGGAATAGGTAGGGCTCCTATAAATGCGACGTTCTGGCTAATAAGAACGTTCATTCTAGTGCCATATACTCCACCTCCTCTTATTATTTGAGCGTCCAATTAAAATTGAACGACAGAAGCAGTTACGCCCACAGCCAATCAGATACATCTAAAGTGTCGGTTGTATTCACGGATTGGTTGTTGTAGCTGTCAATCGCGCTCCTCTGTACACCTTACACGCTGGACGACATTTTTCTGGTTTTTATCGAGACGTCCAACCTGGCAGTTAGACATACAGGAAGACAAGGACAAGATTGCGAAATATGATCTTTTGCTGACGCGTTTACTTATGTATATACGTACAAACACACACACACACGGTGTTTGCGCATGCATCCTGCTGGACCGAGAACAGAGGAAGAAGGCTGGAGTTGAGTTGCAATATAAGCGAACTCTAAAGCTAGCGGTGTAACGTTATGTATAGTCTACCCTGCATGAAATTGCGTTCAGAGACGCGTTAAACGTATCGTTTCGGTTTGTTTATACTGTATTGTTTTATATCAGGTTCATATTGTTGTGTATGTGCAGAATACTGTAAATCTGGCCTTGCTGGCGGTGTCAGATGTAACGCTAGCGGTCAAATAGCCTATTAGTGCTTTGTTGCTAATGGTAATAGATTTGTTTACAAGCGCAGTTTCAGGTTGGCTTTATGTGTTTGTCATTGTGTGTTTACAAGAAATCGGTATCGCGTTGTTGAACTGAAGCTAACGCGCGGCTGTTGCTCCACCAGATTCACGCATGCTACTTTAGCGAGGTTATAGCTAACATACAGCCGAACGGTGCATTCAGAAGTGTATTTATCACACGAGCATGACGGCAGATCTGCAGAGATGACCGTAACCGAATGAAAATGCGTTATCAAGTGCTGTAGGATCGGAAGAACGGAAAGTTCATGGCTGTGCGCCGTTAGCTCGCTTCAGCTCTCATAGGCCACGTCGCCTGTGTGTGTTGATGTGTTTGATCTACTGACAGTGGCGTTGCATGAATGCAAACAAGGAAAAGCTCGAAGTCGCCAACTGTGCGGAAGGGATACGGAGGAATCGTCAAAGTAGTTGTCACCAACTTCAGGACACTTCAAGGTTGCTGTAAGCCGAATGGGGAAGAACAAAAATCTTTCAAGATAGATAACTTAGTAGAGCAGTGGCCACATCAGTAGTTTCTTTTTCCTTTTTTTTTACGTGCGGCGTTCACACAAAGCCAGAGATCGTGTTCTGTGCACCTCTTTGATTACGCGATGATCGGCTTCGGCGCGAATCGACGTGGAGGTCGCCTCCCGTCCTTCATCTTGATTGTGTTATTGGTGATTATAGTCATTCTGTCGTTTAACTACTGGAGCGTGTCCACTAAGCACGGGCGGCTGCTGGACGAGCTGGCCGAGATGCAGACGCAGGTGAAGCGCACGGACGCGGCGCGCTCGCGCCTGGAGAAGAGAAACTCCGAGCTGATGATGCAGGTGGACACGCACCGGAAACAGATCGATCAGAAGGACGGAGACTACAGCGTGCTGGAGAGCAAACTGCAGGCCAGGGATGCGATGGTCAAAGCCTGCACCGATGAAAAGGTGGGTGAGAGAAAATATATACAGTACACACCACTTATGTGCTGTAGGATGTGAACATGCATTATAGATTTGCCTTCTGTCTGTGTTTCCACTTTCCAGCCACTGTCATGCCTTTATATATCCTTGCAAATGACTGTTTTGCTTGAGTGCTTCTGACAGAAATGATCAAGGGGTTTTCAAACTTTACAGACCAAAAACCTCCTAATCTCACTCAGAATCTCAGCCAACACATGGACCCTTGGTATAAAAGGCTAGATTTTCTCAGCAACACTTTATACTTTAATTTCCAGCTTTCATTATCATCACATTGTATCTTAGCAAAAAACCCATTTATCATCCAGGCCAATAAACTTGCCAACATTTGGGCATTTTCAAGGTTTTTGGCATCTTTTTTGAATCCAGTTAACCAATGGATAATGCACACTTTTTCACACATTTTTGTGAACTGAATGAACATTGCATAAACATGTTTGTTTAGCAAATGCATAAAGTGTGTTGACCATTAGTTGAGCAAATGTCATTAGGTTGAGCTGACCATCGACCACTGTTATATAATGCTACGCAGAGTTGCAGATGCTATCCAGATACGAGGGCATTCTATATGTTTATGTTCTCCATGGATAGATGGTTAGAATAATGACTCCAGATGGCATTGTCTAAAACAAACCTAACCATGGCTGTGGTTCCCAAAAGCATCGTTAGCCTATGTTGTTCGTAGAACCAGTTGTCACCAATGGAGCTATGATCAATTTAGGATTACGATGCTTTTGGGAAGTGCAGCTCATGGCAGTCTCTCTATTATGATCAGTGCACATCCTGTAAGTCTGTTTGTTTAGCCCTTTGGTCATTTGGAGAAGGTTTAATTATTACTGGTTTTGCTCAGTCAATGCAAACAAAGTTGTATAGGCAATTGTCTTGTCCAATGGTGCATTGTTTCAGAAATATTCTATTTCACAGAAACATTCCGTGTTTCTGGAAGTATAGTGTATATATGCTTCACTGACCAGGTTTTTTCCTGTTATCTTGTCCCACACATGCACAGTGCCTTTAAAAGCAGACTACTATACATACTTTCTCTAAAGAAGCAGGCAGTTTGCTGGTATTAACTGTTCCCTTTGTGCCTGCAGATAAGGCAGTTTTCCTTTTGTGTGACGTGTTCAGTCAGCAGGTTGCGTGACAGACGGGAGCACTGACTTTTGCTGTGCTGCTTTACTTTCAGTGAAATAGAAATATATACAGACTTCCCTTGTAATTTCTGTCCATGCATTTTTAAAACTGTATATGAAATTAATATATAAACACACATGCATAATGTACTAATATGGGTGTTCAGCTTTAAGATGTTTAAGTTGCTCTTTTTGAGTAAAAATGAGAGTCTTGATATACTGTATATCCCCACACCATTAACATCAGTACACTAAAAATGTGAGCTGACAGGACAGAGAGCATCCTGCCATGCTGCTCTTTATGGATTCAAGCCGTGGGCTTCCCTGTGGTTGTGTGACACAGCTGAGAGCTCATGGTCAGGGCCCATCTGTGTGCCCAGGGCTGACCAGAGCCCCCCTACGCTCCTTCACATCTCTAGGTCTTCCTACACTGCCCTCTGTCTCTCTCTTTATTCTTGATATTATATCAGCGTAATTGTTGGGAGGCTGTTGTTATAGAGCTAGAAACCATTCATGATTGCTTATTTTCTTAACATTTTGGGAGAATATGTATTTTGAAAATGATTTAAATGGCATTCATTCCATTTATTGCTCTATAGTACTCCTGTTTCCTCTCCATTATCATTTTCACCCTATGGTTTACAGTAAATGGATCAGTTGCTTTGGTTATTGTGAGAAGAGGCTGATGTGGAAGATGTCACTGTTGCAAAGCTCTATTTTGAGACACACATTTATGCCTAGGTTTTGCCTACCTGGAACGGGGTATATGAGCATTGATATTCCATGTGCATTTGGATGCCCTGTACTTTTATAGATTGATGCTGTGCTACAGCAAATGTTTGGTCAAATTGCTCGCTCAGGCCCCTTTACAGATTATTACCTTTCACATTCATTGCCTATAGCAGTGCTTGTAAAATGTGTTCTTGTTTTAGGACGCACCCTGAAGCTTTGCAACCTTGTACAGGCTGAATTAACTAAAAATGTTGATTTATAGCATGTGTCCTGGTGTATTTTGCTATATTTTAACTTCCTTATATATATAAGGTATCACATTTTTTAAAGAATTTGTTTAAAGTTCCCAGTCGTACTTTAGTTTGGGGTTTCTCACTATTAACTGCAACTTTTGCCTCAAACTCCTAATTTGCTGCTTATCAATAGTTAGTAAGGTAGTGTCAAGTTACTTTAAGGGATCGTGCCGAATAAGGCATTAATATGTGCTTTATAAGTACAAATAAACAGCCAATATGCTAGTAATATGCACGCAAATAAGCAACTAGTTAATATTGTTACCAAGTTTGCTTACTTTCGGACCCATACTCCGAATTTGTCCTCTGCATTTAACCCATCCAAGTGCATGCACAGTAGTGAACACACACCCGGAGCAGTGGGCAGTCAATGCTGCGGCGCCCGGGGAGCAGTTTGGGGGTTCGGTGCCTTGCTCAAGGGTCTCACCTCAGTCATGGTATTGAGGGTGGAGAGAGTGCTGGTTATTCACTCCCCCCACCTACAATCCCTGCCAGACCTGAGACTCGAACCCGTGACCTTCGGGTTACAAGTCCAACTCTCTATCCATTAGGCCACGGCTGCCCCATGCAAAATTCACAAGTAACTGATTTCAGTAAGTGAATTGTCTTTATAAAGCTGCTAGATCTTCAATACCTGTCAATACTACATATTTTCATAGACTGATGTTATATTATGATAATCTCCTTGACTGATCAGGGCAGCACTTATGCTAACATCTTAAAGAGAGTCTAATTTTATACCTTTTCATGGTGTCATTTTATACCTTGTCCTTGTGTCTTGGGTTTAGGAATAGGATCTGTTCCCTACTGGGAATGTCATCCTTTTTCCTGTTCTGTATACCAAAGGTGGAGACCTTATGCAGACAGACACACCTATTCACTCGTACTTTCCTGTTCATTTTTACTTTGTGGTCTGTCCAAGGAGAAATTTAACTATTAGCATTGCCATTCATCTCAATGGCAGTTGCTCAGGTGACATGTACAAACTTAAGAGCACGCGACTTGTATAGCCAGGCCATTGACGCCGAAGGCAGCAAGTCAAGGGCTCTCCAGATAAATTGAGCACTGGTAAAATATAATATAATAATTCATATGTTGTTTGGGAATAAAATTGGTCTGAAATATTGATTACTAGTGAATGGTTGTCAATGAAGAAACATGGGTTTCTCTCTGAACAGTATCAACCTCATTATGAAAGATCATCGCCTTTGGCTCTTCAGGTTGTTTATGGTGAAACAAAGATCAGCCATATTCTTTTTGAATTATTAATCTTTCTAGTAAATGTTTTATCATGTAGGAAATAGAATGAAGCCGTGAAGCATAGGACCCTTTGCAAATAATTGATATCTCAGTAATGACGTTTTTTGTAGCTTGCGGGCTGCTGAATCTGACAAGCTGCAAATATTAGCAAAACTGAACGAACCTAGTTTTGAGGTTACAGATATTTCTGTTCTCATACATTTTGTTGTCAGTTTGCAAACTGTGTAATTAACTATTGAGGCACCATTTATTTATAAAGTAGTTTTAATTATTTATTTATACTCTGTTTATTAAAATACCATAATCCAATGTCACCACAGTACAAAATGTTTCATAACAATATGTTTACAGAAAATGTACAACCTGATGGATCAAAGTAATGGAATGATGAATATTTGTATTGCAGGCTGCAACCAATGATATTTGGATGGTATGCTGATCGATTTTTCAGCATGGTCAAATGTTGACTTTAAAAAGGAGAGTAAATCTGAAGTAAACATGAAATCAAAATTGACCCTGTTTGCTTTAATTCATGTTCCTGGTGTAATTGTGCACTATAAATCTATGAATGTTATTTCAAATAGCCTTGAAAAAGAAAATTAAATCTCTCCCTTCCAAATACTTGGCTCCATTCTGGTATGTAACGGCCACTTCATATTGACTTTAGTTTTATTTAAAGGGGCCCTATTATGCTCCTTTTTACAAGATGTAAAATAAGTCTCTGATGTCCCCAGAGTGTGTATGTGAAGTTTTAGCTCAAAATACCCGACAGATAATTTTTTATATCTTGTTAAAATTACCACTTTTAGGGTATGAGCCCAAACGCTCTGATATTGAGTGTGTTGCTTTAAATGCAAATGAGCTGTTGCTCCCGGAGAAGA
>JAFVLL020032845.1:0-92500 GCA_021397915.2 Tor tambroides
TTTTTTTTTTTATTCACAACAGTTTACAGTTGCCCACAGAAAAAAACAGGGGGTGCTGCAGCACCCTCAGCACCCCCTGTTCCCGCGCCCCTGGACTAACTTTGAATATCTCTGCAGTGTTACATTACCTGTGATACACTCATCAGTGATTTTACATGAAGAATCTCCAAGATGGGGAGTAATTCTAGTAGCCTTTATTCTGTTCTGTAACATTAAGATGTTAACAAATGACAGATGCTAATAGTCACTGACAGCAGCTCACAGAATTTTATCATGACTGTGAACAGCAATTGTGTGTGTGTGTACAACGACAACTATCTATTTAATGATCTTCATAAAAATTGATTTTAGTAAATATTTCTCCTTTAAAATATGTAGATCAATATTAGACTTTATTAATGCTTTACTATACAGCAATTATTCTAATGTAAATATTCTAATAGTACCAATGCGGTTGGCATATTTTTTTATGCTAAAGTATGTAGTTGCAGATTTTGAATTGTGCTGGAAAAAACCTTCCAATGCCCTTAATATTACTTATGAAACAAACAAAGCAATATTACGGTAGTTCTTTTGGTAGTTTAAACATCTTTGAACTGTTTTTTTTTTCTTTTTTGCCCTGTCCTTGTTCGTCTTGCTTGTTTTTAACTCTTTCATCGCTGCTGCTCTACTGCAATGTAAAAAATGCTGCCTGCAAAGCTAAAGACCTTTGTGAAGAACATCCAAGTCATAACACCAAACTTCACCAATGCATACCGAAAAGAAACTTATTCCATGTTTAGATAGTGATAACACACCAAGGTTGTGGTGATATTATTTATTCACTGTAAACAGACTAATGTTCTTGGCTTAGAGGTCATTGGGATGATATCTAATAATCCAAAAAGAATCTTAGAAAGCTCCTGCAGCTTTCAGGAGCTCTCACTAGAAGATCTGGAATCTGTCTTTATGCATCGTTTAAAACAGAGCTGATCTGAGTATGTCAGAACACGATGGCCATTAGCAAGAAAATGAACAGCATGGTATCCTCACAGTTTTCTTTTATTTTAAATTCTTTACAAATCTGCTTTAGATACCTATTTTACAAGAACCAGAAAACTCTAACAGAACATAAATTAAACATAAGAAAATATATTCACTAACATCAGTAATCTTTCATTAAAAAAATGTCACATTTACTTTCAAAATGACTTACCTCAGCCATCATGCAAACACATTCAACTTTAACTTGCTTTGAACTTGTTTACCCAAAGACAGAGGGAAGCTGAAAACAAAACTGAATGGAAAAATACAATTCATCTTGTATTCAGCATATGCTTAATGAAACTAGTTCAGCCCGTGACCGTTCAGTTCTTACATAGTGCTCAGTTTATACATCTGCCAGGACAGAAAAGTCTTTTTTTAGTGAAGGAAGGTGATTCATAGGGTCCACACAGATCCAAAAAGAGCCAGGACTATCGTATGTGGGGGAGAAATGTTGGCCCCGATGTCATTCTCTCAGTGGAAGTTTGCTGTTGTGTTGAGGAGGGTTGGTTGGTTAATAAAACGGAATCTCTGGAGTTCCAGCGGTAAAGCGTCCGCTCTCTGAGTCTCTGAGAAGCAGCTTCCTCATCTCTGTTCATCTCTGCATGCTTCTGGTATCGCCGCCGAAACACCAGCCAAAACTGATCTTCCTGCAACAAACGGAAAACGACAGTGTGTATAATTTAAACAATTTGCTGGGTTTCAAAGTTGCAAGGTGTTGGCTGGAATTGGCAGTATTATGTGCGACTCATAAAACACAAAAGGTTAATTTCTGAACAATATCCTGAACCCTTTTTAAACATAACAAAAGTGAATAAGAACTAGTTATCAAGTTTTATATAACTCATGCACAACATTCTTGTGATAGTCATATGTGAGGAATAAACTGGAATTTGTGTCATTATTCACTGAAAATCTTGACATCCGCTCTAGATCATGTTCATGGGAGAAGCAATTCATGTTGGATTCATTCTTTTAAAGAATTAGTTGGTACAATTCACAAAACCGGTCTGAAGATTTGTTCACTAATTGAACAGTGTTATTATTGTTAACTAAAACTATTTATAATAAAGCTGAAATAAAATACTAAGGCCTGGTTTCACAGACAGGGCTTAGGTTAAGACAGGATTAGGCCATAGTTCCATTAGGATATTTAAGTAATTTTTATAAACATACTTTAGATAAAAACACTACTGGTGTGCATCTTGAGACAAAACATTGGAACTGACATATTTTAAGACCAGTCAGTGCAAAGTTCTTTCGGTTAAAACAGCCCAGACATGCATTTTAGTCTGGGACTAGACTTAAACCTTGTCTGTGAAACCAGGGTTAAACGTACTAAAATTACTAAAACAAAAATAAATAGACACTAAAAAGCACTCTTCGTTTTTGAAGCTCCCGCTCCCATTCACTGTGATTAAGTGAGTGACCAGTTTTACAAAAGAAAGTCAAATGGTTTAGTGAGTAAATGAAGACTATTTTCATTTTTTGGGTGAACGTTTTCTCTATGCTTTACAAAGGCAAATTAGGTGAATGGGGTTTGTATGTGTATCTGTGGAGTTGAAGTCTCACCAGAGTCTGCTGCAGAGATGCAGGGACGTCACGGCGCACCCTCTGTGGTTTGGCACAGTACGACTCCAAATGCTGGAGGTCACATCCACGCACACAACACTGCTCTACGATCCCTTTCCCACGAGAGCGGGGGCCGCCGCTACGGGCTGCTCCAGGTTTGCCTAACCACCAACAGACACAAAGCAAAATGCTTTTAATGCCAGTTACATGCATGTGAATTAGCTGCAACTATCAAACTGCCAATGTGGGGTCATGCAAGACAATTCATGCCTTGTATGCTCTAAAAATAAATCATGCGCTTAATAAAACTACAACAATCATTGAAAACACACAAAAGTTCAAAAATTTGAGGTTAGGAAGTTTTTAAGAAATTATTACTTTTATTCAGTAAAGACTGATTCAATTGAACAAGTTACAGATAAGACTTAAATATATCAAGATTATAATCAAATAATCAGAATATAGCAAAAATAATAAGGATATCTCAAATAAATGCTGTTCTTTTTAACTTGGAATGATTTCTGAAGGATCATGTGACACTGAAGACTGCAGTAATGAATGCTGAAAATTCAGCTTTGCGTCATAGGAATAAATTACATTTAAAAATATATTCAAGTAGAAAACAGTTCATTTAAATTGTAATAATATTTGACGACGTCGCTTTTAATCAATTAAAAAAACTTTTGAATGGTATGTAGTTTATGTAACCCAGTGTTAGGAATTAATTTTTTTGTAAAATTACTAAAATTGGATATTGTCACTAAGGCCGTGTCGTAATGTTCCTTTTGAGAAGAGGAGTGAGACCGAATGAGAAAATGTGAGCGAAAAGTGTCAAGGTGGCCTTGGATACAAAACAGGGTGAAAGGGCCTCAGTTAGCAGAAATAAAAATGTTGATATCAACAACTGCAAATCAAGAGTAAATGTTGGTGTGGTGACTTATTTTGTCATTTATTAAATGTTTAATATAACTTCATACCACCTACAACAGCAGTCCGTTACTGTTTGCTATTGGTTGGTTGATCTGCATCAACACCATAATGATAACAGCTTGACTTGATAACACTGTCTATATCTTCAGGGCAAGGCCACTTTTAATACACTGATATTAAGTGTTATGAATATGATATGATGTTATGAGTGAGCTTAATGATTTAGAGACATGCAAGTCACTGTGTCCCCACAAAATGGTACATGATAAGTAACCATGTCAGGGTTTGTCCCGCTTTGACTCACACAATCAGCACACGCACCTTTGAAAATACAGGACGTTAGAAGTGTAAGATAAAGTTTGAAGGTGACTCTCACCTCTGTAAAAGCCACGGTCTCCACACACAAACTCCAGGTCAGCGACTAGTTCTCGTCCACAGCGTGCTTTGGCAGCCTCGCCGGCGTCTGGCAGGATCAGGACGCAGTACAGGGAATAGAGGACACACACACTTCGCCAGCTGGGCACCTGCTTCACCAGAAACAAACAAACTCTCAACCACCTGCATCTTATCGGACAGATACACTCCTTTTTGTCAAAGCAATGGATACAATTCTGGACGAATGACGCTCTGAATACATTTTGTTTTGCAAACCTTACTGATTTGAAAGCACGTACAAAAAGTCCAGATGGCATTGCTATGCAAGATCCTTCGAATACACAGTTTCCATGTTGCCTTACACTCTTAAAAATAAAGGTTCCAGTGATTCTATAGAAATATTTTCATTCCCCAAAGAACCTTGTCAATAAGCTGCTTTTTTTCTGTAGAACTTTTTAATAATCTAAAGAACCTTCTTCCACTAGAAAGAACTTTTTGTGTAGTTGAAAGGTTCCATCGATGTTCAGGTTCTTCATCAGTTCCAAAAAAGAACTTTTATTTTAAGTGTGTACACAAAAAGCTGCTGACTCAGAAGATGACCTTTTGCAAAAGCTTAAACTGTTTTAACCTTTTGATATGATGGCGTGGATTGCAGATCTATATTTTTCTACATCCCACACGACAAATTGACGTCATAATAGCTCCCTGACATGCAAACCTGCATTGGAGGCAGTAATTGTTACTCACAAAAAGGTAATTTGACTCATCCATGGAAACTAGTCATTTAGCAAAAAAAGAAAGTTTTTTTTTTGACTAACTTTTGAGTGTAAACGCCCCAAGATGACATAAAAAGCAGTATGAAGTGGTCTTTGCTACCCTAATTCTACACCCAGATAACATGCAACAGGTGTAATCGTCCTTAGTTTGAAAGCCTCATCCTGGTGCCTCCTGTTTCAATACAGTTTTTCTATGTAAGTGCATGTGGAGTCTTACCTTCAGGAATTCTCTAAGCATCTGAAGACATCTGGCATGACAGCTAGGCATTCCGTCTGATGGCATGTCTTTTTTTTTCAACGTTTGGTCTCTCTAAAGAGCTACTGACGTTCTTACTCCGGTGTGCTCTTATAGGAGGACCAGGAGGGGACGGGCCAATGGCGCACACACACACACACGGACACATCCTACCCTTCGTCTACACACTGACAACTCCTAATCACAAAGCTTGTGTTTTACTGGAAATGCATGAAACTACAAAAGAAATCTGATTAATAAACAACAACAAACCAAAACTGACACCCTAATGTCTATCATTTATAGCTCAGAAATGTAAAAGGGATGAATTTATCTGACAGATATCGTTCCTTTAGAAATCCTTCATTATGTGCAAGCATATACAGCTTTGAATTGTCATCATTATCTTATATAACGTCGGTTTCAAGATTTTCTGCATGACATTGAAATCCATCTTAAGAGTGACGACAATGGAGGAAGAAGTTATCACGAGTATATCTCAGCAAGAAGCTGGTTAAGTGATTTTGGAGTGTGTAGGCTTCAGCTGAAATGATAAATGAAACAAAGATAGATGCAGGAACGCATTCAGAGCCAATCAGAGAGAACACATTACAGATAAAATAAAGACAAAACGTTATGGTAACAGTCAGACTGTGGGTACATTATTAACTGGAGGTACGCTGTACAGGAGTTGGTTTACGTAATGAAATGACTAATGCTCAGTATGACATAAAACCTTTTATTTGAACTGAGAATTAATGTATAATAATTTCACTTTTAGAAGCTAAAATTAAATTCAAAATTAAATCCAAACAGATTTTGTGGTAACTGTGCAAAATCAAACATGGCTGTTCACAAATTATTCACTGTACTTATTGCACAAACACATTATGTTCATAAATCTCTGCTAACATTTTTTTTTTTGGCATAAATATTTGATTTAAATACCAATATGTGCGCTATTAAATAATAAACAATTAAATTAACAAACCTACTCATCTTAAAGCGATAGTTCACCTAAAAAATGAAAAGTTTGTCATTTACCCATTCACCCTCAAGATGTCCCAACCCTGTATGAATTTCTTTCTTGTCTGATGAACACAAAAGAAGATATTTTGAAGAATGTGGGTAACCACACAGTGGCTCGTATGCTATGTAGGCCAACGGGGAGCAGCAACTACCCACATTCTTCAAAAACATCTTCTTTGGTGTTCAGCAGAAGAAAGAAATTGATACAGATTTGGAACAACTTAAGTGTGAGTAAATGATAAATCATTTTTGGGTAAACTCTTCCTTTAAGCTTTAAAACATTCTTCTGCTGTTCACATAAAATGATGCACTAGGAACCGCTATACCTCCTGAACAGACATCTTTGGCGCAGTCTGATCCTCTAAATCTGATCCGTGGGCTTTGCGTTAAAGATGCTGAGCGCGGCTTCCTTCTGTCTCAGCCGAGCTCGTAGGTGGTTGATTCTCTCCTCCTGGGCCAACTGATCAAAATCAAACGCAAGACAGCTCTCAGCCCTGGGGAGCAAAGCGCCCTCTAAATGCTCATTGTCATCCTCATGCGTCTCTCTTTCTCTATCTCCTCCTCCTGCTGCTGCTTCAGGCTGTTCTGAGACGATAGAAGACGTGTGGATGATCTGTGGCTGCTGGAGGAGATTGGACTGGGAACTAGACAACTCCAGATCCTCAGGAGGTTTGGGTGGGCTATTCAGTGACCTGGACTCATCTTCCTGTGAATTCAAAGGCAAAATTCATTAATAAACATAGGATCACAAAGGTTTTGAAACAGCACTAATTACTAAATTTACTAAAGGTACTGTAAGGGATTTCAGTCAGAAAAATCTATGTCCTCCTGACCTGAAGTGGTCAAGGCTTGGCTGCTTAGCATGGACTAGTTAGTCCCTGCTGGTAGATGTCATAACTACACTATCCTGAAAGTTTCTTTCTCCATTCACAGCCATTCAAAAGTAGCCATATATTCTAGAGAGCTCTTAAAAAAAACTATTGTTTCTGTCTGGCTAAGGTAGTTGGCTTAAACACAAGGAATGCTAATAAAATCCAGATAAAACAATAGACAGGCAGAAAACCTTTCTGAAGACATTTAACCAAGTTTCTTGGTTAGTTAAAAATGTGGGACTTACAATGGCAACACCTATTTTAGCTCTTAGGACATTTTATGCATGTTCATCTTCAAAACTTATTTCACACAGAGCAAAATAAAAGATTAAAGCTTGACCTTTTGGCACTCTTTGTCTGTACAGCATTGCTCAGGCATTTCTTCAGAGACTTTGTGCAGACTTGGTGAAATCTGTATGTTAATGTCAGGATCTCTGACTGGAGTCTGATCATCCTGTCTCTGTGGATTGGAAAGAGCCATGCAAAAATCAGAAATCCAATAAAAATCTGTATCAAAAGTCTAGAGCAAACAATGCACATTATATCACAAAAAGTAAAGTGAATCACTTAAAAAAGTTATTTTTTCTGAACATTTATAGCTAAGTAATGTAAAAATGATGTTATGCATGAATTTATCTGACAGTCCCTTTGAGATCATTTATGTAGAGGCGTAAACAGCTTTGAATTGTCATCATGATCATATTTAGACCCGCTTTCAAGCTTCTCTGCAACATGACACTAAAATCAATCTTAAGAGTGATAAGAGAAAGACATTATTATGAGTATCTCTACACAAGACAACACTGTCTTTGTTCATTCAATTCAGTTTAATAACAGTGTCAATGTTGCAAAGTTAGTGTCATTATCCAGCTTATTTCAGTTCAAATTTTGTTCTCATCTGACACTGTCAGTACAGCTAAAAGGACAGTCCACCCAAAAATAAATATTCTGTCATCATTCACTCACCCTCAAGTTGCTCCAAACCTGTATAGGTTTCTCTGTTCTGTTGAACACAAAAGTCAATATTTTGAAGAATGTTGGTAACCAAACAGTTGCTGGTAGCTACTGACTTCCATAGTATGAAAAAAATACCATGGAAGTCAATGGCTGCACTCAACTGTTTGGCTACCAACATTCTTCAAAATATTGACTTTTGTGTTCAACAGAGAGAAAAAAAAAATCATACAGATTCAACTCCATAAGGGTGAGTAAATGATGATAAAGAATTGCATTTTTGGGTGAACTAGCTCTTTAAATCAATAATATTACAAAATATTAAGTGCAATTAACATCCCAACTGAGAATCCCCATGATAACACTTAAAATAAAAAACTATAATAAAAGAGGGTAATGTCCTACCTTGCTCTGTTGTGGTCTGGGTGAAGTGTCCAGAAGTGGTTGCGCCTGACAGCTAGGTGTAATTATTTGGTTCTGTTTACTAGGAGAAACAGGACACACACCTGAAGATGCTGAGGGAGAGTTTTGTAATCTCACTCGCCTGCAATTTGTCTTCCTCACTGAGAGGAAGATCTGGCCATTATACACAATAATAGCATTTTGCCGAACAGATTCCCTGATGCTGGGTAGAGAGGCAGCATCATTTTCCAGCCCTGAAAATTGTATTTTAGGCTTATGTGCTTTTAAAATTGTTCTTAAGACCTTAAAGGCAGAGATGCTGGAACTCACAACAGGCAGTGAAAACTGGCCTGGAGTTATTTTGGAGACCAGTGGCCTCTGGCTCAGTGGGACCGGTTCTCTGCTGTCCTTGCTCACAGCCACTTCTTTTTCCCGCAGCTCAACCGGACAGATCCACGTCACTGTCTGTGGCCTCTGTTTCTCTGATCCATGTGGAAACAGAGCGACACTGATCTTCCTGGCTGTGGAGCTGGACAGAGACTGCAGAGGCATGTTTTTGACACATGCTTCCTTGGGAATGTAAACCACAATGTTCTCCATGCAAGACACTCAGAAGAGTTTAAACCTGTAGGATTGGTTGAATAAAGCCTTCATATTGTTGCAAAGTTGTTTTATGTATGAGAATTAATTTTCATTTGTGCATTTTTGTTTTCACTAAACAAAATGTTTAAACTAAACATATTAGCATATAAAACACACAAGTTAAATACAAGTACCTTTAATAGAAAAGTTAAAATGGTAACTAGCCAACATTATAGTTACTTCAGTTTGTTGCTAACGTACTACTATTATGTAAACAAACAAAATGATAGAGATTTTTTTTAAAGACAACGCTGTATTCATGTATGGTATTTTGTCTGAAATTATGGTTACCAGGTTGAACTTCCTGGATTTATCGTTAAGAACGACCAACGAGCTGACAAACGAATACAGGAAATAAATACCAAACCAAACTAAAAACAAATGTTGTCATGTACCTAAAACAGATCACTTGGCTCGAAGTATAAGCGGTACATTCATGTCTTCACACCAAAGACCACAACTTTAATTCACCCGGAGCTTTTCCACAAAAAATAAACCAGTTTCTTTTGAAGATTTGCAGCCAGGTTCAACTCTTTGCACTCAGCCAGGACTTCCGGAGAAAACTTCCGGAGTTTGTTGTCAAAATAAAAGTCACTGTTCTAAATCTAATGTAATTCGAAGTAGACCGCGTACCAAAAAATCAAACGGTTGGTGAACTTTTAGTGAATAGTTCATTATTATGCAATTTACCAATTTATTCGCAGGTTACTTGTTAATAACTGTTAATGTCCACACCAGTCCACGCTGTGTTTATCAAAAGACTTTGATTTATCATAAGCACGCTCTGCTGTCAGCTGATGTTAAATGTTCCTGCTCATGGATTCTGGTTGGCTGTCAATGTTTTCATCGTTCTTTCATCGTTCATCATCAACAACATAAAATCTGAAATGTAAAACAAATATTATGAGAAAAATAAGCAATACAAGAAAAATAATTTAGATGATTATTTACGTTATTACATATAATACGCTATTATTGTACAAACTTTCCTCTCTGGCTTGTGTTTTCTTCCATTTGACTATTCATGTGTTCTTTGTAAATTATATCTCGTTTAGATAATCTATATTTAACTTGATTGTAATCGTATTATTATGTTATTCTAATCTTACATTCGAACTATTAAAAAGCAAAAATTCTACAATAGTTTCAAATCATCTACGTTGAATTTTACACAAAGAAGAGTTTACCTTCAAGCATGGCAGCAATGAATCAGTCTCTAGCAGAGTATGTGCACTGTTCTATGACCCATGGAATAATGCAGTGTGCTGCATAAATTTATCATAAATCATGCATTTAATTACTTTGGATACAAGATCAATGAAAGTTAAAGGGTTCCACATGATCTGATCAAAAATCTTTGCTTGTGTGTCTGAACATTTTCTATACCCATAAACACCATATTTTGAGCATACAGATGCCTGTTCTGACAGTTGGCAAAACTATTTATATTTCCCGTCCAGTGTTTACTGAATTTTTTTTTTTCCTATCTGACATATTTTTCGAAAAATATGTCAGATAGAAAAATAAATATTCAGGAAATCTTGCTGATCTGCTTCACCAACATGAAAATGCATCATAAAAAAATAATTGATACTTTATATCGATAGAAATATAGTATAGATACTTTCTTTTTTTCTGAACAGTGGATTATGTGATGTTTTCAGGAATGGGTGAGATGTACTTGCACCGTTGCCTCTTTTTTCTTGTCATTTCCAGCAAATATTCTAAGATTTTCCTCCAATGGTTAGATTTCATTTTATTTATGCTGCTGATATATGTTCTGTAATTTCATTTCCTTTTTTTAATTGGACATACACATCACACTCTAACACAGAAAACAGAGAGAGGGGCACGTGTGGAACCAATGAGAACATAGACACGGAATTTAACAACAGCAAACAAACAAACAAACGAATACACATACATACAGACTGACGTCATACATACAAACATACTTAGTTATATAAAGCTAAACGATGAAGTATCATAACTGGAGTATAGTAACTGGAGTATTAATTGTCGTAGTTTTAGCAGAAATATAACCACTATAATAACTGGAACAATAATGTTAACTAAAAGGCGAAAAGAGTAATCCCCAAATAAACATCTTTTTTTTTTTTTTCTCATTTGTACACTTTCATTAGGCTCAGTCTTTAAAATCTTTAGACAGTCCACGCCTACACACACACGTCGATCCATCTCATCGTTTTGGGTATTTCTTTCGAGTGCAACATACTGTATGAGAACATAATTGGTCACTTTCATGCGGAGCGGGATTGTCTTTGGGTCACACAAGATACTGTAAAGAACCACTGAAACATTTTGAAGCAGTGAATCTGTGATAGTGATAGGAACAAAGATTAGGTACAGAAACAAGCGTTTCTCCTTCTGGCTGGCAGTCTCAACCGGCTGACCTCTGACCTTCAGAGGCACGTCTCCAGGCTGTGCAGAGGGCTCGCGGGGCAGGGGGAAACGCTCGAGCCCAGGTAGACGCGGCTCTCGGCGGCGTTGTTGTTGCAGTTGAGGGTGACCGGCAGACTCTGCTGCCTCAGCGGGCGAGACGGGTAACGGGATCGCGGGGGCCTCTGGGGCGCCTGGGGCTGAGAGTGAGGGCCGGGGTGACGAAGCGCCACACGCACGTGGTTATGGTTGGAGCGTTCTGATTCGTCGTCCACGTCCGTCTCGTCGATCAGGGGGATGTTGTGGACCGAGTCCGTGATGATGAACTCCGGGTGCGCTTGGAAGTCATGAATGGAGTTCCGCGACTCGGGCCGCTCGATGCCGTCATAGAGGGAGCTACGGAAAGCTTTCACCACCCGGATCTATACGTCAAGGGTGCGGGGTAGGAGATGTCAAAGGGAAGAAAATGGAGGGATCAAAGGGACAGAGAGGTGGAGAGAAGTTTAGTCCCCCTTTTGCACTACTCGCACACTTTCAGCTAGCTGAGCTGCGAGAGCTGAAAGTTTCACATCCATTAAGGCCTTTGGTGCAGTAGGCCTTTGAAAAGAAACAAAACTCCACAGCCATTCTATAGGCCTCTATAGAATGACGCCCAAAAACAATCATTGAAACCCAAGTTGTAATTACAAGAGGAAAAGGAAATCTCAAGATGATACACAAGACGGCAAACACAAATAGTTCCAATAAAAAGGAAGGATACCACAAATATTGTGAATATGATCTGTCAAAGCAGCCTTAGCCCCCTGTCTGCCTTTCATTTAATACAATTTCAGCTTTATTAATGATCATGATCAAAAAGTTTGACTTTTTTTAAACCTCTGATGTTTTATGAGCAGAAAGGCATGTCAAATTAGTGAGCATAAAAAATTAAGAGATAAAAAAATAAAGAAAATAATAAAAGGCATGTATGTCTGCAAAGTTCAAAAGCGGAATTACAACTTTCACTGTTGCCAGTTCAATACCAGGTGATTAAAATTCATGGAACACTAAGAAAACAAAAAAACACATGCAAACAAACGACAGTAAACACCAAGAAAACGATGATTTTGAAGGCATATACAAACACACACACATACACGCAGTGTACACAGTACACACATAGAAAACACACACAGAAAGTGAGGTTTACACTACACGGCTGTGCACAGAACGCACAAACACAAAAAACACACAGGAAATAAAGACATGCGTATTCACATACTGTTGGTGTTGACAAATTCTGTAATACAGATTCAACAGTCTTGAAAAAACAGATTGCATTAGTTACTGTAAGCATTATTTATTGTTCTGACATCATCAGTTTTCTATTTGTTACATTTATAGGGTATATTTGTAAGCCTTTTTAAAATCCACTTTCAATAAATCAATGAAAAAAATAAATAGATGAAACATAAAGCAAAGTATCTTTGATTATATTAGCTCATTCTAATAAGAGGACATTTAGAAGATCTTGATTGCCTTGTTTTTGTGGGAAGAAAAAGAAAAACCAAACTCTCTATGCCCTCAAAAGTATGAACACATTTAATGGGACTTGTCTCCCATGCAACCATGCACAATAATTCAGGTTTCCTCTTCCCGTTCATGCATGGCATGCAAGTACACATTCAATAGAAAAGAAAATATCCGTAAAATCATTGATCAAAACGGTCCATGTTCCTTTTTCTGACATCCTCGTTCTTGTCATGTGTGATTACACAGCAGCCGTGGTGAAAATGCATCTTCTTGAAAAATCGTTTGTGTGTGTGATCATGCATGTCAGACCGATCACATTCATCGGACGTACATTTTTTTTTTTTCCCCGTTCTCTGCATTCTACATGCATAGCCAAACCACGTTCGGGAATGACCACAAAGCAATGTGACTGACAGAGGGAGGGGACTTCACAACATGGACACAACAGCACTTCTGCGGATTTGTTTTTCCAAAGAGCCATTCGTTTTGAGGTTCCTGCTTTTTAATTCAAAGCTGTTTTCTTTGCTACGCAGCACTGACATTGTAAACTTTCGAGTATAAGGCCCAGAATTTGTAATGGTTATGATATTAAAGAGGGGGAAAAAATATTGTGAATTAACCGCAGTGAGGAATCAGCTAGTCTTTTGTAATTCAGGCACTGGATGGAAAAACAGAAAAGGGATTGTGTTTGAATAGCTCCAAACACATCACATCAGAACTCCTCGTGACAGACGTCAAGAGAAGGGAGGTGAAAGACAGACGTCTGAAGGATGGAGGTCTAAACCTACAGCACAAAGTCATGTTCTTTTGTTGTGGCGTGATTGCCCAACAAAAGCTTTTGAGAAGCAGCCCGCTTGTGCAACATCACCAAGGCATGTCTACATTATTTTGCAAAACTATAACAATCAAAAATGCTGGATCTTTTCTTTCTCTGTTGGATTTAATCTACGATAACAGCACAAAATGCTAAAGACGATGAAACAAGGACAAAGACGAAAAATAAAAACAGAAAAAAACAATAGACTGGACAAGACTGACAGGACAGGACAGGATAAGACACTAAAAACCTATGTTGAAAAAAGGAGGACAAAATATATTTCATTTTTAAAGGTTCATAAATAAAAGGAACTGAAGATTAACATTGAAGGGGAAGTGATAATGAAACTGGGGGGCATTCCAGCTGGGCTAATGCTCGGTGGTCTCTTTGAAGGGATTTGGAAACGCTAAGACGCAGCTGTTTTCTTTAGACCACGGAAAAGATCGCTTCTGGTACCTGGAGGGCAATGTTGATGTTATATTTGGTGCATTAAACCCTCATAAACAAATCGGTGTCTGTTAGAATGACTTTCAAGAAGGCCGTGTCCAAAATTACAGCTGTTTAGCCACAATAAATCATAGCAGCAGAGAGTAAGAAAGCTTTTCTTATGTAGAAACTCAAGCGGCAACAATTAGCAGGATATTTTCATTAGATGTGGCAGGTTATAACACGAAACCTGTGAAGAGAGAAAGGAGAATCTGAACAAGGCGCACAAAGACAGAGCAAAAAAACAAGGCACACCATAAGTATGCTTTTTGTCCTGAACGGGATAGAAAAACGTTAGCATTATCAATGCTAATATCCCTAAGATGAAAATGGCAGCAGAAACCATTATGGGCTTATACTCGCAGGTTTACAACAGTCAACCTTTTGCTTTCATAGTTCCCATGTTGTCAAACGGATCAAACATCTCCACTTTAGTTTCTCAGTTCAGTTCAATTGTTGTTTGGCTCTTTCGAGTGAAATTCTGGTAGCCCTTTATGGCAACATTGATTTGAGGGTGAATTATTGGCAAAATCAAGCAACGGGAGAATCAAAAAAAGGCAACAAGAAAAAAAAAAAAGCCTCATCTTGGCAGCACCAAGCCAGAATTAAACAGCAAGACCAAGAAATAAGTTATGAGGTAGCAAGGAAGGAGGAAAGAAAGAAAGAGAGAAAGAAAGAAAGAAAGAAAGAAAGAAAGGCCACAAACGAATAAGCGAAACAAACTAAAAAAGCACATGTAGAGAGATGAAGCAGATGCTCCAATGATAATCTGCTCTCTCTCTCTCTCCCACACACACACACACATACACACACACTCAACAATCAGCAGACTAGTTGCGTTTGAAGGCAGGCAACAATGCATGTGTGTGTGTGTGTTGGTGTGTATGCTAGCCATCTGAGTGCACGGGCTCTACGAGGTGCCGTTAACGGAATGTAAGGACTCACTCCCGGGGGCACCAGTTGCATTGGCAGTGGAGAGAACTACGTGAGAGGGAGTAGAATTATTGGTTACGTCATGGAGTTGGCTGAGCACTGAAGAGCGGCGTCTCACTGCACCCTGAAACGAACCACTTCTCTTGAAGGTACTCACTACCTCCATCTGCAGGAGAGAGAGAGAAGGACATCACACAGACAGGCGAATGAGCTTCATGAAATGAACGCGATGGCGCTTTAATCAATCGAGGGGGTTTTGGGGAGGAACGGCTTGCAGGAAAAGCAGCATTTCATAATTTGCCAATGTGCACGCCAACCAACCAGGGTGTTTCTTCAACTATGAGCACTTTATTGATTTATTTTTATTAAGTCTAATCATTTCAATTTTCTTGTTGCTATATGAAACTATTGGAACATTTTTTTAATGTATAAATTGCATTGTTTCACCCTTCAAAGAGCCAAACTTTCAATCTTAAAATATAAAAATACATTATAAAAGTATTATTAATTTTTTAAAACTATTCATTTCAAAACAAAGTGAAATAATCAAAAAATTTTAAATAAATTACTTTTTATAAATATATAAATTTTTGTTTACACAAATTATGATTGTCCCTCAGTAGTGACATTATTTCTATCACAACCAATAATTTTGTTTCTAACATACAAAGGATAAGCATGCTTAAAATAATGAGAAATGAGACATGATGTGTGAAGAAAATAAATAGATTTTTTTAATATTACTTTTTATTAGCATTTCCAATAAAGCTGCAATTTTGCAAAATAATGTAAAAAAAAAAAAAAAAAATTGTCTATTTAGGATACGTAAATTGCTGTCTGTGAAATTCTACAAAAAGAATTAAAATATCCACAATAAAATCTTATCAAACAAAAGCCTTTGAGATGTGGAAAATTACATTTGTTGGATCAGAAAGTAAGTGCAAAAGTGCCTATACTTGAAGAAACAGGTAACACTTTAGTATAGCGACCAATTCTGACTATTAACTAGTTGTTTATTAGCATGATTATTATTAATTTATTGGCTGTTTATTAGTGCTTATAAAGCACATATTCTATATCCCTAATCCTGCCCAATACCTAAACTTAACAACTACCTTACTAACTATTAATAAGCAGCAAATTGAGAGTTCATTGAGGCAAAAGTCATAGTTAATGATTTGTTAATAGAGAGAATTGGACCTTAAAATAAACTGTGACAAAGAAACATTGTGTATACAAACCATGAAAATATTTATAAGTTCAAAAAGGCCAATAATAGTTACCAAGGAGCGACATAATACATGGAGACGCGAGTAGCTGAGCAAAAAGGACTCAATAAAACAGCGTGATATAGCAGCAGAGAGAATAAAGGATGAAGTGAGGGAGAGAGAGAAGTTAAGATTTACAACACAGAAAGCTTGTTAAATATTAATATTTCATCAATTTATAAAGGCTGGTGAAGAAAGAAAAATATGTTTGAGTTATGAGGAAAGTAAAGTTTGAAAAAAGTGCGCAAACTAGAGCATGTGGCACAGAAGGCATTTGGTATATTTTAAGGCAGAATGTGTCTATGCGGGAACAGCGGTCCCTGTCGAAACAACACAAAAGCAGCGTTAAACCAGACAGGACTAGACAAAGACCGAACGTCACCTGAGTCTGAATTCGGTTGAGTCCTCTGAACCACAGGATCTGTCCTCGTCTCAGCTCTCTCTCGGCATAGTCAATCTCGTCCTCATCCTCAGCTAGATCCTCATCCATCATCTCGTCTGGAGCCGGCCCATGGCCTGCTTCTTTCAGACACTTCAGCTGATGTGTTGGCACTGATGCTATCACCTAGAGAGAAAACATTTTCTGTTTTTGAGAGCATCTAGAATGGAAAACAGTGGATTGCAGCACTTACTTGTCCCCAGATCAGCTCTCCCATTCCCACAAACAGGCACCAAAGCCACTGCTCCACATTTAAGGGGGAACAGCTGAAAGGTTTCCCACCAAACTGCACAATCACAATCTACAAATCATAAACAGAGATATATGAGTGGAGTGGTTTACTTTTATCCGTGTGTAAAGCACAAATGCATTAAAATTGCACAAATATATATGAGGAAATTGTATATTTGAGATATAGTTCGTGAGCATTTTTTGTCACACTATATTATGTCCTTGCTTAATAAAAAAAATATTAAGACACAATAAACTGATCAAAAAGTCTACAGTAAAAAATATAATTCAAATAAATGTTCTATCAAACATTCTATTAACCTAAGAATCCTGAAAAAAAAAACTGTATCATGGTTTCCACAAAAAATATTAAGCAGCACAACATTTTTATCATTGATAATAATATGAGATATTTCTTGAGCAGCAAATTAGCATATTAGAAAGATTTCTGAAGGGTCATGTGACACTGGAGACCGGAGTAATGGCTGCTGAAAATCAATCTTTGCCATCACAGGAATAAATTACATTTTACAATATATTAAAAACACTTATGACTGTATTGTACTACAATATTACTATTTTAATAAGCATAAGAGAGTAAGTATAAGAGACTTCTTTCATAAACATTTAAAAATAAACTTTTGAACAGTTGTGTATATATGGCATTTAGTTTATAAAGACCTGTAAACAAGTAGAAATGGAAATCAATGAATCTAGACTTGTATGCGTTCACCTGTATTGCGAAGGTCCCCAGCACAATTGAACAGAAGATTGGGTTTGAAAATATTCCATCAAACACATTCCTCTCTCCGTGGATCTTACGGGCATTGATCTCATTGAAGAGTTGCATGAGGACAAAAGTGTTAAAGATGATGGTGTAATGCTCGGAGGGAGGAGAGTGAAGTGGAGCGTTACGTCCACTGTCTATGTCAAAGATCCTCTCACCTGAGCAGAAGGTCAGGAGAATATGACATGAGTATACAATAATCAACCGAAACCAATTAATTAAAACAATGTATAGTGTTGACTATTACTAATTTGACACATATTAATTGTGCATTCTTGTAGATGTCAGGAAACAACGGAGGTTATGTATCTATCAAATCCTTTGACAGAAACAGTGTGCAAAGTACCGTACCTACAAAGAGCAGGGAAAAGATGATGATGAGCTGGTAAACTGCATGGCCAAGGATGTTCTTCATCATGGTTCTGGATATGAGGGCGTTGTTTCGGCCATAGGGCTTCCTCAGGAGCAACGCTTCGGTGGGTGGCTCTGTGGCAAGAGCCAGAGAAGCAAATGTGTCCATGATCAGATTGACCCACAGCATCTGCACAGCCTTAAGGGGTGAATCCTACATACACAAAAACAGACCAAAAAATAAATAAATAAATAAAACAGTTTAAATATCAGGTTACATTAGTGCATATATACACTACCATTCAAACGTTTCAGGTCAGTAAGAAGTTTAAAGTTTTTGAAAGAAGTCTCTTTATGTGATCACTAAAGGTCCTTGCACACTGACTCCGAAATTTTCGTATGTGTTTTTCATATTTTTCGTATTCGTCATCCTTTCCTATCAAAATACTTGCTACGGATGCGAAAATGCAGAAAATCGAACTTGATCCGATTTTTTTATGATGGATGAAAGTTTCGGAGGCAGTGTGTAAATGTGACTGACACAACGTGAGGTCGTATTTATTTTTCAATGTGCGAAAATTTCAGACTCATTGTGCAATGGCCTTAACAGAGAAAAAACAGGAATAAAGCATTATAACAATTTTAAAATACCTGTTTTTTTTCAGTATATTTTAAAATTTAATTGATTCTTGTGATGTTCAAGCTGAATTATCATCAGCATTACTCAAGTCTTTAGTGTTATCCTTAAATCCACCAAATACTGATTTGGTGCCCTTGAAAACGGTTGTGCTGCTTAAGATTTTTGTGCAAACCATGATATGCATTTTTCAGGATGAACAGAATGTTCAAAAGAACAGTATTTTTTTGAAACAGAAATATTTTGTAACATCACTTTTGACCAATGTAACGCATCCTTGCTGAATAAAAGAAAAAGGGAAAAAATGAACACTTACTGACCCCAAACTTTTGAATGGAAGTGTACAGATATATATATATAAGTGTATGCATGTACCTGCGTGATGCAGGCACCAGTGAAGGCTACTATGACAGCCACCACATTCACTGTGAGCTGAAACTGTAAGAACTTGGAGATGCTGTCATACACATTCCGTCCCCACATCACAGCCTTTACTATGCTGGAGAAGTTATCGTCCGTCAGGATGATGTCAGAGGCCTCCTTGGCCACATCTGTACCAGCAATGCCCTATGCAAACAGAGAAATCGATCACTATTTTTTAACATTCAGACATCTTTAAATCTGATGCGTTTCAATTTAACATTGAATTTAAAAAATAAGAGTCACAAGTTTGTTTTCACACTTGGTGCATCTGTGTATACCAGTTGATGCACTGCATCTCATATTAACTTTTTCAATTAACTTGACGTGTGGTTTGGAGGATGGCTTTCATACTAATCAAAGAAACAAACTTTACTGTCAACCAACCTGAGCCAAACCAAAACTTCTAGGGTAAAAGCAACATTCATGTGCACTGAATGTCTCATATTTAGCTTCAGTTGGGTTCATCATTACACTATGTGTAACAGAACCTCAAAAATAGGTAATGATTCACATATTTAGTGGATGGATCTTCTCACCATTGCAAACCCCACATCAGCTTTCTTAAGAGCAGGTCCGTCATTTGTGCCGTCACCGGTAACTGCAACCACCTGCCTTCGTTCTACAATGGTACTGTCTATGATACCTGAACACAAGACACACACAAAAGAAAAAATCCTAATAATCGATTCAAGACCAAAATATCTGTAATGTAAAGTTGGCCAAAATGGTTAGAAAACCATTATCGACATCAGGAAGAGCTTGGTACCTCTACTCAAGTCAGCATAAATGTCATCTTTACTGTACTGTATTATTCCATTAAGGAAATAATGGAGAGGTAATCATCCCCATAGGAACAAGGTATGAACTCAGCTGACGAAGAGACTCACCTTTGACTAGTGTGTGTTTGTCTGTAGGGGAGGAACGAGCAAGAACTCTGAGCTTGGGCCAAATTTTGTCAATGCGCTCTTGCTCAATCTGCAACAAAAAGTTGAAAAAACAAAACGTTTTTAAAAAAGACTCTTATGCTCACCCAGGATGAATTTACTTGATCACAATACAGTAAAAACAGTAATATTATTACATTATATTAATATATTCATATTATATTCATATAATAATAATACTGAAATATTATTATTTATATATAGATTATAAAATGTAGTTTATTCTTGTGATGGCAAAGCTGAATTTTCAAAAGTCATTACTCCAGTCTTCAGTCTCACATGATCCTTCAGAAATTATACTAATATGCTGATTTATATAGAAATAGTTCCTGAATAAGTTCTGTACACAACTACTAAACTTGGAAGTATACCTCTCCTTTCTCATTTCTGATTCGCCTGTTGAAGTCCTTCCCTTCCATACACAGGAAGTCGTCGCCAGGATGGATGATGCCACATTTGGCAGCGATGGCACGTGCAGTGTTTATGTTGTCACCCGTCACCATACGCACAGTGATGCCTGCTCGTTGGCACTTCCTGATGGCTTCTGGAACCTGATTAGAATTATAATCAGCAAATCAGAACAGATATCAATATCATAATTACGCCTCATATACAGCATTTTAAGACTTCTTATGATTTAAGATTTTTCAGAAGTTATGTTCAGGGTATGTACGGTTTCTTAGGTAAACAGGAGAGAGAGACTGAAAACTAAAGAGTACACAGACATCCAAGACAGTAAACTGGTCTGCATACCTCAGGTCGAACAGGGTCTTCAATGCCGACCACTGTGATGCAGATAAGGTTGGAGACAATGTCTGTCTCATTGTCCCAGTCTGGCATGGGGTCAGCTGGGAGCTCCCGGTAAGCGATGCAAATCGTACGAAGGCCATCGCATGCCATCGGTTCAATCACTTTCTTCACCATTTCTTCTTTGTCCCGTGGCCTAAAAGCACGAGCCTCACCGTCACGGCCCAAGACGAACGAGCACCTAAGATGAAGGCAGAACTGTTTAATTCATTTATCACTTCTTGCTACTCAAGAAACATTTCTTATTATTATTATCAATGTTGAAAACAGAAGTGGGGAAACTGCAATACAATGTCTCTCTTCAGGATTCTTTGATAAACACAAAGTAGAAAAGCATTTATTGAAAAAGAAATGTTAAGTTACTTTTTGAGCAAGATCTCAGAGGCTCCTTTGCTGTATAAGCGGAAGCTTCCATCGGGCATCTGAATGACAGTGCTCATGGATTTTCTGACAGAATTAAAGGTGTAGACTTTATAGAGCTTCTCTTCCGGGATCTGCTCCCTCACAGCTTGGTAGTCTTGCTTCAGGTCCAGCACGAGTCCCAGCAGAGCACATTCTGTCTTATTACCCACTTGTTTGGGCAGCCCACCTTCCTTATCTGCAGCCTGGGCAGAAGAGGTGAAAAGAACGGAAGACAGAGTAAATGAAAGCATGAAACTGTAGTGATATCACTGTAATCTAATGCATGGCCTCTCGTGGTTTACTGCAAAAGTTTAGTGCTAAAGTATATAGTCTTTTACTAATTACTCTCACCATTATTTTGGAGGTGTAGGCGCAGTTCACGGCAATAGCACTGGTGATAAGCTCCAGGGTCTTTGGGTTAATCTGGTCTGGCCTTGGGATGTCGCGGAAGTGCTGGTCCCCTATATAAATCTGCACTACTGTCATCCGGTTAGTGGTGAGGGTCCCTGTTTTATCTGAGCAAATTGCCGTGGCATTGCCCATAGTCTCACATGCGTCCAAATGACGCACCAGGTTATTGTCCTTCATCATTTTCTATGGAAAGGGATTAATAGGAAGAGTGTTAAAATGTTAGTGGCACATATGAGTGTGTGTGTAAATGACGCTTCTATGATGGACTCGACGTTACAAAAACAGGTGCATTCTTCAACATAACTTGTCAGAAAACACCAATTGTTAATTTTTGACTCACCTTTACGGAGTAGGCCAATGATATGGTGACAGCCAGTGGCAAACCTTCTGGCACAGCCACTACCAGAACTGTAACTCCGATGATGAAGAATTTGACAAAGTACTGCACATAAATAGGTGTGCATTCTGTCAGCCAGACCCGTCCCTCAATGACGAACGTTTCGATCACAAAGTACAGCATCAGGATAATCACAGTGATGGCGGACATCACCAGACCTGAAATAAATCATACATGTGATTGCTTGGAAAAGTAATGGCATACCTCTCCTCAAGGAGCCATACTATTTGAGATATCACGTACAATTAATTGGGTGAATTACTGACCGAAATATACACTACCAAATGTCTGGGGTTGATTTACTAATTTAGTTCTTTGAAAGCTCAAAGAGAATGTACGGTAATTATTTGATCAAAAAAACCTTAAAAACAGTAATATAGAGGGATAACATTACCATTTAAAATAACTTTCCATTTTTTTATTTAAATATAATTTACTGCTTTGATAGCAAAGTTGTATTTTCTGCAGTCATTACTCCAGTCTTCATGGTAATGTATAACGTCAGAATTTGTGTGTGAGTCCCATAAATGTGGTAAATCAATCTAAATAACCCCATTTTTTATCAAACGAAAACCTTAAACTACCCATTTGATAATATTCATTTACATTGGGTGGTACAAAAAATTGACCAACTCTTCTTTTTACAATATAACAGAAATAGTTTCGTTCAAACAAATAAACAAATAAATATCTTACTGACCCCAAACTTTAGAACAGTAGAATATTACTTAGAGGTTCAGTAAAACTTCTATTCCAAAGTATGAGCAAAAATAACGCTCGACTTAGCAAGCCAATACGATCAGAAGAACTTGACCTAACTTTCGACCTCCCCACCTGCTTTCCCGATTTGCACTGCCAGCTTGGTGAGTTTGCCCTGAAGTACTGATTTCTCCTTCTTGGGCACATTGGCTTTTTTCTTCTCTTTCTCCTCCACTTCCCCACCTTCTGCACTCTTCAAAGGCTGCATCTCCATGGCAACAGCCTCATCCTGTTTCTTAGCTATAGTGGGTGGAGACAAAGTGATCAGGCAAGCAGAATTATAGGTAATTGTTAGAAATAGCAAACTAAACAGAATAACAAAGAACACTTTTTGTAGTTTGCAGTATGTATACTGCACACAGTGTGCACAGTATCATTATTTGAACTGACTGACAAGACATAAGACATTTTACAAAATATATTAAACACATTAATATCTAAACATTCAGTATATACTGTTCAGTATGCAGTTTTTCATTATGAAAATAGTTTATCATAATAATGTTTTTATCTGGCCATAAATCCAATCTGAATATGCCTCTTAAAAGTGATCATAACTCAATTCTAAATCAGTCCTGAAAGTCACCTTTATTTTGATTGTTCTCCAGGGTCCCGTCTTGTTTCCCTGTGAAGGTTAATGCAGACATTTAAACAAAACAAATATCATTTCTGCTGCTTGAGGTCAATGTAGCTAACATGAGAGAACAATAAAGTGCATGAGAAAGAAAACAAAACATGGAGGGACAATATTTGACAGATATGGCGAGTTAAAACCAGGATGTCTGTTTATGAGTCATCTCTCTATTGTGAATGTCACCTACCATTTATGATGTTGTGTTCTTTGGCTTCAACACTGGGGAACTGCGTGGATGAATTACTATTGACCTCTGATAGAATTGTTGGAAACAGAGGACAGGACAAAAACGAAGGTGGTATGTAAAGACATAAAACAAAACCTAAATGCTGACCAAAAGCAATGAAAAATCAACTCAAATGAGTGAGCAAAATTTTGGAGCATTTCAATGCAATTGAAATAGAATTGACCCAGACCATTAGACATTCTGTATCTGGATAATTCTATGTGGGTATTCAAGCAAAATGGATTTTTCTTTTATGATGTGCATGTTTAATCATGCTCAACATTTAAGCATTTATAAAATACTTTTAAAGAACTGACAGACGCCAACCTTTCTTGCAGTCTTTCTTCTCTTCCTCCAACTCTCCGGCCCCCAGGAGGGTGAAGATGATTCCCGTTTGAGAGTTGACACCAACAGCGGTCACCACCATTTTCCCCGAGCCCTCCATTACATGAGTGCCTGAATTTTGTGAAACACAGAAGATTTTTTGCAGTAAATATTTTCAACAATTTCTTCACAACTCTTCCCTTCCCTAACTGAAAGACTCCACACTACAGTTTTTAAATGTTCAATTCAAATTAAAATAGCTTACTGGCGCCATCTTGTGACTCAAGATGGTTAGCAACTGACTAAAGGACTTCATTATTCATTGTAATATATATTTTGAACTTAAAATCCTTTATAAACGACTAGAAGTTCAGGTGTCTCCAGTTAGAGCATCTTTAATCTAAAACAATTAATTACATGTAACTGTTTATACAAATAATGGTTTCAAAGAATTCAAAGTGTCATAAAAATCTTTTAAATTCATATTTTAAAAAAAAAACAGCTCAGTTGTAGAACGCTTACTTAATGTACAGGACTTTGCAATCTTAAGGTGAGATTAAGTTGAAATATAAGCCTATACTGTTATTTCATCAATGCCCAATCAATTGTATGAGTCATGGATAGCGTTGTGTAATGTATCGATGTTATTTGTTGTGCTCACACTAGCCCCTGCACTCGTCTAAACCAAGGATCAGAATTAAAGCTGAAGTCTCCTCCATGGCCTTTCCTTTTAGTGTGTAATACAATTAAACTGAACCAGATTGCTTCTTTGTTCCCTGATTCACTGCACATTAATTCTTGCTTTGTTTACCATTATTTTGTCTTGTGTTCCAGAAAAAAATATCAAAACACACTTAAAAAAACTACATAAATAAAATACAAATAAATGTACTTGAGAAGAAAATGTGTTACAATAATACTAGTTTAAAAAAAATTGGAAGATTGTTTTTCCTACCCCATTGTTTTAAAGAATTCTGTGAGGTTTATGTCTATTGCCAATGAGAGAACATATTTTTACAGAGATAAACAAAACAAAACTACTGATTAAAACAATTATTTTGTGCAGCATGCATTTCCTTCTTCACAACAGAGGCCTTCAAACATACATGTTGAGAAGAGAGGACTCTCTCATAATGACTGAGAAAATAATATGCACCCCTTGATGATTAATTGCACACGCTGATGAACGACAAAGTCTTGTCAATAACGGAAACTAGTCAACTTAAAGTTCAGAAACATGCAGCAAGAGATCTTTATACAGAAAACATCTTCGTTTGCACAAGAGTTTCACTACATTATTCCAAATTCATCCTGATAAATCAAAGCAGTTTTAAATTAAGAACCTCTTGCCTTCAAAACAAGTTTTCCCTCAGGCCATCCACCTCCTCAACGACCTTAAGAACTGACTGCACAGGCTGGAACTGATCCAGTACTGCTATACTTCAATCTACCATCATATATCATATGAGAGCACCTCAAATAATAATTTTTTTTTTATTTATTTAAACCATAGAAGTTTAGGATTTTGAAAACAGTTACAACAAGGAACAGTTACGATGTAAAATTATTTAGAAATATTTACTATTTCTAGGTCATTAATCAATTAAATGTGACCCTGGACCACAAAACCAGTCTTAAGTCGCTGGGGTATATTTGTAGCAATAGCCAAAAATACATTGTATGGGTCAAAATTATCCATTTTTCTTTTATGCCAAAAATCATTAGGATATTAAGTAGAGATGTTCCATGTAGATATTTGGTAAATTTCCTATTGTAAATATATCAAAACTTCATTTTTGTTTAGTAATATGCATTGCTAAGAACTTCATTTGGACAACTTTAAAGGTGATTTTCTCAATATTTTGATTTTTTTGCATCCTCAGATTCCAGATTTTTAAATAGTTGTATCTCTGCCAAATATACACCAATGAAAAGCTTATTTATTAAGCTTTCAGATGATGTATAAATCTCAATTTCAAAAAATTGACACTTAAGACTTTGTGGTCCAGGGTCACAAATAACACTGATCATTAAGAGACCTTTGTACAAAAGGTCAGATCTTCTTGCTCATTATTTTAAAATGTAATTTATAGCAAAGCTGAATTTTCAGCCGCCAATGCTCCAGTGAAAAGTACAGCATTTGTTTGAATCATTTACTAAACCATTTTAGTTTGTAACTGAGAATATAGGCAAATCAAGAAATTGTGATTCTGAATTGGACACTCAAGGAAGATATTCTGATTTTTTTCTTTGCTACAAATTAGTATTCATTATTTATTATGCGAGTCCACTCTAATGATGTTACACATGCATTTTTCACATCAAATGTCTAAAAGCATGTTATGTTTCCATAGATTCCATTTCCCATTTTTCACACTTGATTATGTTGAGGTCGTGGGGTAACGCTGCGTGTGTGGCCAAGCGAAGAAACAGCTGCTGCTCTGGTGAACTGCGATCATTAGGAAGAAGTGGCAGAGCAGGTCTCTGGAGGGCCAAACACAAATCTGAGCCTTTCTCCAGGAACCAGAGATGAGGGAGGAAGCTGATTAACCTGTTTATCAGACCTCAGGGACGTTCTCTCATTAAACCACTCAATGAGATTTAGCCCAAGCACTGCACAACCTGAGTGTTAAAGTATTGACAGAATCCTTTGCAAAATCCCCATCCTCCCAAACAGCAAATTGGTTCAATTCAGATGGATTGCAATAGTGTCAGCCTAAATTAATTGATAGTGGTAATTCTGTGAAGACTTACAGTAAACTACACACGTGACGTTACCATATAAGTGAAGAGAATAGTGCCCCTGGGAATAAGAATCCTGCTCAAGCAAACAAACACCCTTTGCATGTTCAAGCCTGGATTTTTAACCACTAGTCTGTCCCAGCTATCTGTTCGCATCCCGAATCATCTGAATTCTTAAACTGATGGTGAACAGCTTTCAGTATTTGTATGGTTTTGAATATCCAGAACTATTTCTGTAAAAACACACACAAATATTCATCACAACCTATGGCCATATGGCCGACCCAGTCCACACAATCCCACGCAAACCCAAGCAAACATATGTTCGCTTATATAACCTTTACTCCCTACCTGACAGCAGCATGGGATCCTTGTCGATGGATTTGCGTACGTGATCAGACTCTCCAGTGAGGGAGCTCTCATCGATCTTGAGGTCGTTCCCTTGGATGAGAACACCATCCGCAGGCAGGAGGTCGCCTAGGAGAGCCCAGAGTGACAGCAACAGATCAATCTCACAAGCCTTTGAGTACTACTACCTTTAATGACCAAATTAAAAAAATTAATTATTCAAATGCATCTTCACATCCTTTATATATTTATTTTAAATAATATATATTATTATAGTTTATATACATGCACAATTTAATTAATTTTAAGAATTTGCTATATTAATAATATAATACTAATACAGTAAACCAATTATAAATTTATGCATATTTTTTTTAATTTTTGAATGCAATTTATATATTTTAATTATACAGAAATAATTTAAGTTATAATTTATATACATGCACAATTTTAAGTATAATTTTCAGGATTTGCTATATGAGTAATATAATACTAATTAGTGCTGTTTTTTCTCTCCAAAAATCAGCATGATTACAAATGATCAACAGTTCAATAAGTAATAAGAGACGTACGTTTTGGACATTATATTGCCTGTTTTTGCTAAATTTCGCCAACAAAAATAAATCCAAACACAGCACTGTTTTGGTCTCTGAGGAACATGACGGTGTTTCGTTCCTGAATGAATCAACCATTTACATGATTCGGTTCAATCGCAATGACTCACTTATTAACAGTGACTTGCTGCCACCTGCTGGCGGTTTTTATTTCACATATGAAGTATCTTATAATTTTTTAATTAATTTCAAACATCAGTTGTCAACGTTTAAAATATCAAAACATTATTTATGCATTTGTAACTGCAGGTTAAAGCACTACATGCCCCTCTGAGCTGCATTAAACAGTGTGTAAAAGCATCTAAATACCATTCAGATGCAACTTCTATGTTTCCTCTGCACTGCAAAGATGAATTTTGTCGATACTGAATTCATTTGCTTGGTATCAGCCCAAATGTCCTATTGACTGATTAAATGTAAAAAATTGACTCAAAAGGTAATGCACACTTTTAGAAAAAAAAAAGGCTTTATAAAGGTAAAAAATGGCCATAAATGTAAAAATCAGTTTAAACTTACTGGAAAAAATTAATCTGTTACATGACAATAGGCTACATCAGCTGGAATACTTCAAACCGGAGCTGTTTTTGTTTTATATGCTGCTAAGACGACACCCCAGAAGATGGGTCAAGTATAGCTCCATCACTGTTCAAAGTAAAAAATTAGTTTAAAAATTTGTAAAAATCAAGAAGATTTCTCGGGCATTTCTTTCTTTTTGCTGTATCAAAAACGCACCGAACTGTGGCACCACTGTATCGTATCGAACCGAACCGTGAATTCTGTGAGCCGTTACACCCCTAGTACACACACTTATATTTTGGATGCGATTAATCGTTTGACAGCACTAATACTAATTCAGTAAACCAATTATAAATTTATGTATAAATATATTTTTTTTAATTTTTGAATGCAATTTATATATTTTAATACTACATTTAAAAATAATTTAAATTATAATTTATATACATGCACAATTTTAAGTGTAATTTGTATTATTTATTATTTAAACAATATAATACTAACAATACAAATTGATTATAAGTAATGATTATGAATGTGTCAGGGAAAACAGTAAGGAGGCTGCATTAATATTTTAAAAATTCATTGATAAACTTGTGCTTTCTTTGTTTTCGGTTTAAGAGATGAAGTCGGAAACACTGACTCATCATCTCCGCAGTAGTGGATGTGCCTGTGTACATGTTTCATATGGATTACATAATCTGAGAATCTTTGTTTTCCATTTGAATTGGTCTATTTGAAAGTAGACATTTCACTCTCTATAGATATATATTTTTTATGTCTCTAAGGCAAGCATACATGGAGTTTCAGAGTTTTGCGCTCAAGTTCACAGAGACCGAGACGGCAGAAAGTGCATCCTATTTGCTTTCATTATTTTACAAAGGCACAATGTTTTGTTGTTTTGTGAGTGCACACAAATAAACGTAGAGTCCTTACAGATTCGAAAGATGTATTACTCTTTTCTGTATGAGAAAAATGAGGGAGTATTTTAAGAGCAAGTGAGCGCACCGGCGCCTCCATCTGTCCTGCAGTGAGCGCTACTGTTGAGCTCCACACTCTGCATAGACGCTTCAATAGCACACATTTCTCTAGGTTAACATTAGACTGAGCGGCCATGTAATGTTGCTGCTACTAACATACACTATATTGCCAAAAGTATTGGGTCGCCCCTTCTAATGAACAGGTTTGACTACTTTAGTAATTTCTATGAGTACACATCTTAATGTTAAAGCATGTAATGATATTCCAGGAAATTGTGTGCTTCTAATAATATAGCAACAGTTTGGACAGGACCCTTTTCTATTCTAACATGACAATGCCTCTGTGTATAAGGCAAGGTTCAAAAAGAAAATTATTGATTCAGTGTGGAAGAACTTGACTGGTCTGCATAAACCCAAGTCCTAATCCCAGTTTAACACCTCTGGTGTGACTGTAAATGCAGACCTTGAGCCAAAAAACTGTCACCAAACATGACTTGTACACTTGCACCCTAGACAAAGTATTGGGACACCCCCTTCTTTAGAACAGAAAAATGCGAAAAGATGGGAAAATAATTCATGTATTTAAAAATTGTATTTCCATCTCTGTTGCAACAGTTTTGGAAGTGTCTAAAATGACTATACCCATATGTATAAGTCATTGGTGTTTGGTAATGAGTTTTTGGCTCAAGGTCTGCATTTACAGTCACACCAGAAGTGTTAAGCAGATGAGACTTGGTTTTATGCAGACCAGTCAAGTTCTTCCACTATTAGATATTCTTTTTCTTTTTGAACTTTGCCTTATACACAGAGGCATTGTCATGTTAGAATAGAAAAGGGTCCTGTCCAAACTGTTGCTATAATATTAGAAGCACACAATTTCCTAGAATATCATTATATGCTTTAACATTAAGATGTGTACTCATAGAAATTACTAAAGTAGTCAAACCTGTTCATTAGAAGGGAGTGACCCAATACTTTTGGCAATATAGTGTATTTCAGATGATAAGCCATATTTGAGGTCGGTGAATGACAGGCCAGCATTTGGATATCCTGCCTGATGTACTGTATTACATAGACCAGCCGTAAACGATGAATATATTGTAATTAGTAGTGAAAATAAATTATACTTAACATTGCTTACATTTAGTTAATTTTACAAATTATGAGTTCATAAAGAATTTAATCAAACAGTTATTTTGTAGGGATCAGAGGAACTTAACAGTACACTTTTAATAGAGACAAGACTCCTAAAGATTTTAAAGTTTTTAATAAAGAATCACCCCATGTGGGCCTCACACCACCCAAATTTATGAGCCATGTATTCATTCATAATGTAAGATGCTTTCATATAAGACGATTTGTGGAGCCAGTTTTGAACTCTACTGACCATATTTGATCTGGGCAATATCCCCCACCACCATCTCAGCCACGGGGATTTGAATGACCGTGCCGTTCCGCACCACAGCGAAGCGCTGCTCCTGCTCGATACGGCTCTGCAAGCCACGGAACTGCTTTTCTTTGCTCCAGTCATTAAACGCTGTCACCAGCACCACGCAGAGCACCGAGAGCAGGATAGCTGCACCCTCGATCCAGCCCGCCTCCGCCTCTCCCTCGTCCTCCGCTCCTGCACTCACCTCACCACACGCTGGAGAGAAAGAGAAAGAGATGGAAAGGTAAAAATGTGTGGGAGGACAGCGAGTTTGAGTGTCTACTTGTAATCCTTTATATTCTTTTATCTATCCATCATCTCTCACTCCATTCCTTCTATTCTTTGCTTTCTTAGCTATCCATGTGACTATACTGGTACTTACACCCAGGATTACTTTAAATATGCATTCAAAAGGTTTCAAATTAACAACACACAAGACCATTTTAGGGATGAAAAACTGAAAAATGTCTTAATATAAGCATGTACAAGTAGCAGTGTTAATATTAGCAGATTAAAGGTCACCAGACTGTTAAATTATTGAAATTTTAATGGGGCTACGACATGAAGCATATAACGTCTTCCCTGAGCTTCTGATGAAAGGCCAGAAATCCCTTTTATGGTCAGATTATGTTTGCATTTTTTAACATTTGTAAAAAAAAAAAAAATTTTCACTGAATACTTAGAGCCCAATTCACCTTCACTGTCCCCTCCTGGTGGCTGGTAAAAGGACAGTCCGAGGGAAATAATGGCCGCTATTTCCAGGATTATAAGGGTAACATCCTGTAGAGCCTCCCACACGAGCTGAAGGAAGGTCTTGGGCTTCTTAGGAGGGATGAAGTTCATTCCAAACACTTGCCTACGTTTCTCCAGGTCCGCAGGATTGTCCGATAATCCTTTTGGAGGGAAAGATGGTGCTTAAAATCATTGTCACCGATCAAATCTTAGTAATGAAACTATCAAAATTCTATGAGACGTAAATTGCTATATTAATATTAGGGTTGCAAAGGGGTGGAAAATTTTTGGTAAATATACAGAAACTTTCCAAAATTCCCGGAAGATTCCAAAAAATCCTGGAAAGTTTCCAAAATTACTGGAATGTTTTCAAAATTTACTGGAAATTTTCCACCTTTTTGCAGCCCTAATTAATATTAATGTCAGTTACAAAAAATACAGTAAAATAACCACAGCAAAGTGTCAACCCAAAATGCATGAAACATTTTCACCCATTTTTTTCAACAGTGCAGAAATAGTCAGCCTAAGAACATGTATACCGGTGTAAATCAGAGTTATTGTGCTTAAAAACCTTTAATTCATTTATTAATGGGGTTTTCTCTATGCAAATGGTTTTTAGAACTTCCTGGATGCTCATTAGTCATCACTCAATTCTGTTAGCACCAATCCCTGACCTCTTAGGGTGACAGGAAGGGAGGGGAGAGGACATAACAAGAGAACACAGGGCACAGATGGTTAAGTCAGTGTGTTTCGGATGCACCACAGGGTGTGATTTTTGGCAGCAAGACCCAGACAGACTGTCACGCTCTCTGCATCCTCACCCTGCCAATCATCACCTGCTGCCCCTGGCAACCTCTCATCTCCCATCAGAGCTTCCCTTTCACTCACTGTAAAAGCTAATTGAGTTACTCCAACGGGTTGTAAGAAATCATTTCCCTAACTCATTCCAATTGTCCCGATTAATTCATTCAGTCTCTGTTCAGTGCAATATGCGCAAGTAAATTAAGACAACCGAGAAATGCCAATGCAACCCTCTTTCCATGGACTACAAGAATTGAAAGACTTTTGCAGTACATCCAGCCCTTTCTTCAACCCTTTCATCTTTCCATCCATGCCCGTAAGCTTCTCTTTTTGTCTCCCTGTCACGCTTTCTGAAGAGTGGTTTTTCAAAGAGCAGCATTAAAGAGGAGAAAGAGCTTTACAATAAACTTAAAGTAACCTCAACGTGGCTGCCAAATAGCGATGCAGGCAGACCGCATGACTTGGTCTGAAAGCAAGTGGTCAGAACAAGATGCGAATCAATGTGATTATCAGAGCGCAAAGTAGGATCATCTACCCAGAATAGCTGCTGCAATAAAAGATTTCCGAGCAAAATGATTTTTTAGGTTACTTTGAAAGTTTAAATGCTAGCAAACTAAACACCGTGCTTTTATTTAGTAAACCGTTTCTGATCATTCCAAGCATGAAATGTGGAGGAATAGAAAAATGCTCAAATTATGAACGTAGATTTATTATGCAACACCGCAGTAACATTTGGCAGAAGAATATGAGAGCTATTCATTACTGAAAATGATTTATCAAAACTGGCATGCTCTTTTTTTAGCTATAAAGCTACGTATTTTATATCATAAAACTTGTGTAAAAATGTGAATCAAGAATTGTTTTTAAATATGAATAAAGTCTACTATGATGTTGCATAAAGACACACACAGAGATGTTCTGAAAAACTGGACTTGAATTTCTTAATATAAAAACTGCTCCAAAAACTGCATTACAGAGAGATACTCTCATCTGATAACATGAGCAATGTGTTTCATTTTTACTGTGAAAAATGTAGAATAAAATTCAACACCAGGTGCTCTTCAGGGATGCCTGCATTCAAAGACAGATAAAGGCACCTGACATTTGAAGACAGGCTTATTTTGAAAATGAGTGTTTGTGAATATATAGGTGCATCTGGATTTACAGGACTGGTTCAAAAATGAATTCTGTCATCATTTACCCATTCTCATGTCATTCCAAACCTTTGTTTGGAAAATCTTTCTTTTGCGATGCACAAAAATATCAGTTTTGAAGAACTGAACTGGTTGCCATTTCCCATGCAATAACAATGAATGGGGACTGAAGCATGAAGGTATCATAAAAATGGTTCATACAACTTGTGCACTGCATTAAAAGTCTTATCAGTGAATAACGACTTCAATTTTGGTCCGTTCCTGACACAAAACCAATGCAGAGCTACAGAAGACCTATATGAATATGTAATTCACAAGTCTAATGGACCAATTTTACGATACTTTTATGGTGCTTTCGCATCTTTTCTGATAAAAGCCTCAGTCCCCATAGGGACTAACTGCATGGTACACAGCAATCAGTATAATTCTCCATTTGTGTTCCACGGAAGAAATAAAATCAAACAGTTTTGAATGACTTGAGAGTAAGTAAATGACCACAAAATTTTTATAATAGCTGAAAATGTCTGTATGTTTCAGGATGCACATGTGATGTAATTAGCAAGTGACATGGTCACGTCCAAACTAGTACTACTCACCATCTGCAGGTGAAGTCTTGAGTCTGTGACAGAGGGTTTCTGTGTCTGTGTAGTTCTCCTGGATCTTCTGCAGGGCCTCGGCTCCCCTGAGCTCCATCAGTGAGCACAGATCGTCTATTGTCACCCCGAAATCTCCCTCATGACCTCCTTTGTCCATCCCTGGCTTCTTAGGGTGGAAGTCTACCGTGCTATTGCCCAGATCCCCCATGATGGTGTGCTGGTTGTGGAAGACTGGAAGCTTTTTAGCAGATGCTCTGAGCTAAAAGATGGGTACCTCGGAAAATGTGATCTCTTTTGTCTTACTTATATTCCTCCTCGCCTATTTCTAAGATGTTCTCTATGTAGTTCTCCATACTGAGACATGAATTGTGAGATTGTTTGGGGTTTTCTATTCTATGGTGTTGTAGCTGGGGTTCCCCTGAAATATCCCCCCATAAAGAAAAAGTCAGCAAATAAAGTGGTAGCCATTGTGCCAATCCATCTCTATGAAGACCAAATGAAGCAAGTGTTACTAATTATTAAACAATAAAGGGGATCTAGTGACACAGGAATAACGTTGGTTCAAAACCTGAGGAACAAAAAAAGAAGAATGTTAAAAGTGCACTGCTGAACCTGCTTAAACCAAAAACACTCAGCTCTGAAACATCAAAATGCAACCTTAAAATCTTGAGACAAATTAGATACATTAAGGATTTTGTAACGTCACATTAAAAAAAATGAAAACATTAATTATCATGAAACAAAAATAGCTGGACACTATTTGAGAAGAATTGAAATACATTTTTATAGTTTAATTAATCATAGGCTAATCACCAATATCATAAAATAAAGTTCGAATGCTAAATCATATCAAGAAATAAGAATTTTGTTTGAAATATGGCATAATTTTTTTTCCAACTGTTTAAACATTAAACAATTACAAAACAGCAGAAATCGAAAAGGCAACCAAACAAAAACATCAAATCATTATTTTAGCTTGCAGGACGATTTATGAATGATGTAAAATTGCAACATATAAATTTTCATCTAACATCTGCCTTTATAAAATAATAGACTCTTTGTCATATAGTTCAATGCGTGATAGTGTTATTTTATTTTGCGTTCATTTGTTTACCCAGCAGGTAGGCAATCTCCTACTTAACCGTTAATTTATGCCCACTTCTCTTAGATTTCATTATGAACGTATTTGTTCGTTTTTTAAGCCTAATTGTAACGCTGAAAAGTGTTTTTTTAAACGTCCTGAAATGTGAAGGTGGCATTCTGCTCACCGAGGTGTCACAGCTGTAGGAAGTTTGTGGGAAACAAGTAGCCAAGCGTTCATCACGCACACCTACTGCAATGGATTGTTTGCATAATATCCGAGAGAAACCGAGGACAATCACTTCTTATCTAAACGCCTTTTGAAATACTCTCTCTTGATAAAAGCGTTGTATGTGCGCCTCTCCCCAACCCATGTACTTCACAGTGCCGCCTCTCGACGCAAAATCTACCTTCACTCAGTCCGAAACGCCTGCGCATGCGCACATAAACACTTGCCCAATCCCACTGCAGAACAGATTTACGAAGGCAAAACTACCAGCCATCAGGCCTGCAATTTTGGATGACATTACAATCCGCTTGAGCTCTGCGCCTCCATTTCCCTGCTGTGACACCAACTTTAGGTTACTGAGCATTTAAACCCATAATCTGTGCGCGCCTCCTCATCTTTTATTAAAAATGGCCAGAAGATTCCTCAACAAACATGCGCTTTTTAGACGAAGATGCCCTTTCCTGGTAACCTTCAGGAATCAGATGTTCACCTTGGTCCACTGTACAGCTGCTCACAGCTTATGAAAGTGCCTGTAGCATTTGTGTCATGATTTTTCGTTTTAATCATAGCGAGGGGAAGGTAAAACAAATGTATATTAAAAACATTTGGCGGGGATTAAAATGAAAGGCTGCACAAACTAACCAGACAGCAAGGTTACATCCATCCATCATCTGCTTTTCAGTCTATCAAAAACTAGTAATTTGTTTCATGCATACAGGTATTTATAGATACACTGCTCTTCATTAAGTTTATGGCACAATAATGAAGATGTAATATTTTTAAATAAATGTTAAAAAGTTGTTGTCAAAGGTACAATTATATGTGTGATTACTTATTTTTATTATATTATATGTTCGTTTTATTTATACTAGGCATGATTAGTTATCCTGCATTACTATTTTATTTTATGACATTAAAAACAATTGTTGAACAATCACGAATACCCATACCTCCTGACATAAAACATATCCATTGGTGAATTATATCAGTATAAACGTGCGGGGTATACTGTAGATGATGATAATAATTTCCATGTAATGCTTACCTACTGTAATCATAATAATAAAGCACTTTAATTATACATTTGCAGACGCTGGACTGCAACAAATAAACAAACCCAACACAAAACATATCCTGCTGACACCACAAGGCACTTGTGAACATGTATCCGTGAACAAATATATTCACTCACCGAGCAGGCCATGTTCCAAGGACATTTGACGTTGAGTCGAAAAAAGACAGGAAAAACGGAATGATATCCAGTGATTTAGCCTCAAATCATGCCCATCATGGAGAACACAAAAATGAAAGTCACATCATTTGACCTTTACGCTATTCCAAATGCAGATGATGCGCAACGGTGCAGAATAGAAATCAAATGAAGGGAGCAGGAGGCAGCAGACGGTTGGTGAGCACTTCATCTTATGCGGAAGAAAATGATGCAGATGAGATTGTACCATGCCCGCATTAATTAATCGGTTAAAAACGGCGTGTTGTGCTGTCGGGAACGTAGTAAAGGAGGCTCGTTTTGGTCACATCGTTGCTGTTATTTTTGGCGCTGATTGATAGAGTGATGGGTGAAGGAGAGATGTGGGTCTACATGCTGATGATGCCCGTTTGACGCGCATCTCTCGGTGATGGCAGCAGCAGCAGCAGCATCCCAACGCTGGAGGACGAGAGATGGGGGAGGGGCGGATCGAGATCCAGGCCTTTCGCTTCCCTCTCTCTCTCTCCGCAATCCCTTCTTTTTCCCGGTAAAAGACGAATTCTACTATGGCGAGGGCTGGGTTTTTCATATTCATAACCCGGGCTTTTGCCTTGGGAAGGTAACCAAGCAAGGTAACAACGCAACGTCAGCACGACTAATCAATATTCATAAGCAGAACATTCGCCATTGGGTGGCTGTCACGATACGTTGGCATGATGTACTTAATATTCATAAAGCAGACGTTCAGCATTGGACGATTACCACGTAGCGTCAGCATGGCCTAATTAATATTTATGAGCTAGGTCTTAGTCATAGAAGAGACCACAGTGACCACATAATATGATCACAGCGAGGTGAAAGTTTGCATGTTAGCATATTAACGATACGCGACAACTAATAAAACAAGTAATTATTCAAAAAAATTCAAAAATAGTAAACACTAGACTGAACCCAAACAAGGTTAATGACATAATATAATAACAATAAAAATAATCAAAAATAAAAGGCATAGATGTAAGATAATGCTCTTAATTTATTTACTTCTATCTCTCTCTCGGCTGGGCATCTGAGCATTAATTATAAAGCGAGTACTCATGCGGCCTGCCGCCTGTAGCTCCATTAATAAAACATCCCAACAAAGGATTTGAGAACGAGAAAGAGCCTTGGCTCAATTAATATTAATTTCAATTTCAAAGTACTTTATTGGCTCAATTGTTCTGCATACAATATTGCCAAAACGCCAAACGACACACACACACACACACTTTAATTTGTTCCTTTAAACTTTATTTACTGATTTAATACCTTTCATAATTTACTCTGCACTGTTACTTTGTTGTTTTACTTTTAATTTCATACTGATCATTTAATTATTTTGCTAGTTTAGCTATTTGCACTGCTGTTGTTTTACATTGCACAATTTTTATTTATTTATTTATGTTAGTAAAGAATACTAAAACTGCAATTATAGAATGGGAAAGCAAAAATGAGGTAAAACACTGAGCAAATATCCTCTGTGTCTCTATGCTAGCCACTTAAAATAATTTGAAGTAAGTTAAGTTATTAAATAAATAAGAATGACTTGTTGACACACACTTACGTGGACTGTTCATGTCCTGTACTGTTTTCCAGTATCCAAGTGAAATTAGTGACAATGTTGTCCCCTCTAGTGGAGGAGGATGGCATTGCATCCAGCAGCAGTTATATCCCATGTTGCTGTACAAGATATCCACATGATTTCTGAAGCCATTCGTGATGAAAGTGAAGAATCTCTTACAATGCAATGAGCTGATTTCTAACATAAAGCCTGTATATTTTAAAAGTGCCCTCTCACTCTGCTGGTGCAAATAGAGCATTATACCCAGACCAAAAAAGATCCTACTGGACTGAACAGAAATTCTGAAATATAGGAATTTTAGCTTATCCAGAATAGTATTTGCTTCTAAGGAAAGTCTTCTTCGACTGGTTCCAAAATATGATAGATCTTCATGATTGCACTCCTTTTAAAATCCTTGAGTCAGAAGAGGAACAATGTGCAGTTTTCCATCACATGTGTTTTGATTCCAAGCTTTGAATATTCCATACTTCTTCTCAAAGGCCTGTTTTAATGAGTTAGATTCAAATAAAGGTTTTAATGTGGATGGAATGTGCTGTATGTAATCCCCTGACATAATCTGTTTGTGAGCCTACCTCTCCCTCTCTTTCTTTCTTACACCAAACACATGATTAAGATCAAGCCCCCTTTTGAGGCAAGGCTAAATAAACGCACAGAGGAAGTACAATCTGGACCAAAGTTCAACCTCATGCTGTTCCCAGTCCGGTATCTATGCTAGTCACCACTTTTAAAACAAAAACGTAAGTGAGGGACTTTGCTTGCTCTTTTGCAAGGCTGCCTGCAAGATCAGGAATAATAACTGCACTGTTAGGGCATTCTTTCACATTGCAAATCTTTTCTTCAGGACTTCGCCGCAAACCAGGTACAGTGCTTCATTTTACTTGTCTGCATGCTTCTAATGTTCCATTTTCAGAGCTGGGTAGATTACTAAGAAATTGTAATCCGTTACTGATTCCTAACTACATGGCAAAAACTGTAGTTAGTAACGAATCTATTACATTACAGATTTTATGTAATGTAATCAGACTACTTTTTGATTACTTTTAGATTACTTTTGACCTAAGTCCTTTATCACATTGATTTAAATAGGATGATCTCATACCATACTGATATAAAAATACAAAGAGTAAGAAAATATATTCTATTCATTGTAATTAATAACAGGGAGTGCATTAATTAATAGAATAAAATCTTATCAAAATAAAACACTTACTAAAAAATAAAATACTTAATTTGTTTACCTACATGTCATTAACCAACAGAGAATCGTGAACATGTAAATGTGATTCTTAATTATTAAAATAGTTATTTTAAAATATTTATATTATTCCAGGGTACTTCAAGTAAATATATTAGGCGAAAGATGTTCAGATGACAAAAAAGTTTTGGAATGCTTGCATTACATGTAAATAAGCAATCGTGAATTTGTGTAGTTTAAAATCGTGCATTCTTTGTATGAATGTCCACAAAACTGGAAGACCTTCTAAACGTAGGCTATATAAGGAGTAGTCTATTTTAGAAAGGAACATTTAAAAGATGAAAAAGAGGAATTAGGGAGAATCAATAAATTATGAATTAATTATTGCTATTGTGTGAATAATATGTAATCATGTAATCAACAAAAAAAGTAACTGTAGTGTGATTACGAGTATTTTAAAATGTAATTTAATCCAATTACAAGTACTTAATTTTTGGAATCTGATTACGTAATCTAGATTACATGTAATCAGTTACAACCCAGCTCTGTCCATTTTGCAGTTTAATCAATGAACATCATTAAAATAGAGAATAGAGATTATTGCACAGTGTTATTCAGAACAATGCACATTTTTCTGCAATGAGTTACACAGTTATAAATTTAAACACATTTGTGCAAATCACTAAATTGCTTCCACTGTGCATCCTATTTAACCAGCAGGTTTTTATGCTCAAGTCATTGGTATGCAAAATGGTAACCTCAGATGAACAGCCTTTACATAACACATCTATTTAGCATACATGTCAGGGACATATATTTGTGTTAGTTACATGATCGGTGTACTCTAGTACCTTTAGTCTCTCTTGTTCCCACTGTGAACTCTTAAAAGTGTACATGTGTTCAGCTGAGATTGTGTAGTAGTGCCAGGTCAATGTGCAATGATTCTCTCAGATAGGATAAAGGGGGCAGAGAAACAAAAAAATAAATAAAATAAAAAATGAGATAGCGATATCAGTTTGTAATCACATATGGTATGGGTATAATACCTATATTACACTAACTATATAATATTATCAAAAACATTATACTGCACTGCCTTCTTTCTGTAATCATGCTAATCTGTCCATTTATTACAGCTTACAAAATAGCAAATTAACTTGATTTTGAATAAGTAAATAAAAAATAAAATTATATTTATATATATATATATATATATATATATATATATATATTTTTTTTTTTTTTTAATAGTCCAAGAGGTCCAAACAACATTGGACCCACATTGGTTTCTAATTTATAAACAAGCACTTTTTCCATTGGTCAAATTTTGATTATGACTGACTTATCTCAAACATATTTTCAGACAATGTTGCTGCATCCACAAATCTTTGTCCTTGTTGCCTTGCTTTGGAGTGTCCCACCATTTTCCCTGGCTGGGAAGATCCTAGTGTACCCAGTGGATGGAAGCCACTGGCTTAACATGGACATTTTGCTACGAGAGCTTCATCAGCGAGGTCACAAACTGACAGTTGTCCGTTCTGCCAACAGCTGGTACATCCCAGAGAAAACCACACACTATACACCCATCACCATCCGTGTCGATCATCTCTCCAGCCTGGAGGACCCCGAGTACATGGCGTCCTTTCTTAAGAGAAACATTGACATTCAAAGAGGGGAAGGATCAGTTTGGTCATTCATAGCCCTGCAGAAAGAAGTAATTAATCTTTTAGAAGAGTCTCACAAGTCTTCTGCTGAGATGGTGAGGACCATTCTAGAGGATAAAAAGCTTGTTAAAACACTCAAAGAGTCCAAGTATGATTTGATGCTAACTGATCCTGGTTTTGCAGGAGGGGTCATATTGGGCACGCACTTGGGTTTACCAATGGTGTACAATGTGCGATGGATAACAAATGCAGAAGGGCACTTTGCAATTGCACCCTCACCTCTTTCTTACATCCCAACTATCGGATCTAGGGTGACAGATAAAATGAGCTTTGCAAATAAAATGAAAAATTTCTTGCATTATGGAATCGGCCAATACATAGACCACTTGCTCACAAGGCCTCTTTATCAAGGAGTCATCAGCAAACACATAGACTCAAACACCAATGTGTACTCTCTGATCCAAGGAGCAGATCTGTGGCTCATGAGAGTCGATTTTGTATTCGAGTTTCCTCGTCCTACTATGCCCAATGTGGTCTACATCGGAGGCTTCCAGTGCAAACCATCCAAACCTCTACCAGATGAATTGGAGAAGTTTGTCGAGAGCTCCGGAGAACACGGGGTGGTGATCATGTCTTTGGGTACTCTGCTTGGAAGTCTAGTTCCTGACATATCAGAAGTCGTCGCCTCCGCCTTTGCTCGCTTGCCACAAAAGGTGATTTGGAGGCACGTAGGGGAAAAGCCATCAACGTTGGGGAACAACACACTGATAGTGGACTGGCTGCCTCAAAACGACCTCTTAGGCCATCCTAAAACTAAAGCTTTCGTCACCCACGGAGGAACGAATGGAATCTACGAGGCTATTTACCACGGTGTTCCGATGCTTGGACTTCCGCTCATCTTCGACCAATTTGACAATATGATTCGCCTGGAAGCCCGAGGGGTGGCTCAAGTGCTTGACGTTGCAGCCCTGGATGTAGATACCCTAACACAAGCCCTAAATAACATCCTGGATGAAAATCAACCATACCAGAAGAACATGCTCAGAATGTCAAGCCTACATCGTGACACTCCAATCAAGCCAATGGACAGTGCCATCTTTTGGCTGGAGTTTGTCATGAGGCATAAGGGTGCGGCGCACTTACGCACCGAGTCCTACAGGCTTCCTTGGTATTCCTACTACTGCATAGATGTGTTAATGCTGATAATGAGTTTGTTTACAGCAGTCTGTCTGCTCTTGGTCTTGATGAGCAGGGCATTGTTGAAAGTCTTTGTCAAGAAAAGAAAATCCAAAAAAGAGTGAAGCCGTGTGTTTGGTAACACTAGTTTTTTTTGCTAAAGGCTGCTATCAGTAATGGTGCTCTATGCACCACTTCCAATGTGGAAAGGCTTGGTTAGTTAGCATGGCCATGTTAACCCCTGCTGGCAGATACGGTAACTACTCCATCTGGTTAAAAAAAAAAAATTCTCTATTGATAATTTGACAAGCAACATTTAAATCACAAATATATCGATGTATTAATGTAGACCTTTTGTAAACGTTTGGGACCGTGGACATTCTTTTGGTGCCATTAGCCAAACAGTGTTGTTCATAGTGCTCAAACAACCAACATTTAGATTCAGATGATTGGCTCAAAACCAGGCAGCATAAGCAAGTGCCATGGAGATGAATACGAATGCTATCTGATAACTTCTTTGAGGTGATATTAAATCACATTGTATATTTCTACAGGACTGCAGTTTCTAAACAACTTTACCAAAATGTCCCCCTCTCTGCCATGGTTTGAAAAAATGGGTAATCTTCTCAACTTTTGGTTGAGAATGTTACTGGGTCAGGTAGTTCAGACAAACAGGGCAATGTTTTGAGAACACCACAGAGCCAGCAGTTTTTGGAAAAATTAATCTATGAATGGCTAACTTGAAATTTCAGTAATTACACACGTCATACAAATACAGTTGGACAAGTAATGTATTGTTAACAGGATATTTTTGTTTTTAAAAAAGGAACTGCAACAGATTGTATTTTTCAGTTTGTTTTATTGATTTGTACAGACATTGAATGAACCAGCTGTCTATTTTGCACGTAAATATTTCACTTAACACAACCACCGGCATGGTCAACAAAAATAAAATTATTCAAAAATCAGAGTCATAATGCGACAGATGGCCGATGATGCCGAATGTCTCCTACATTTTGGAATGGTGTATTACTATATATGGTTACAATAGGTGAAATACTTGAGAGAGAGTAAAAAATAAAGTGCTCCGTCTTCATCTGTTCTACTGTGTCACTTTGAGAATACTCATCTCACCTCTCCAAAAAGTAGCAATCCCATTTCTTTCTCCATGAAAAACAAAGTATAAAAAGGTTAGAAATGTCTAGATATCTCAAATCTACAGACCACAGCTCAATTGTCACTGTGTGATATTTAAGGGGATCAATGTCATATACATGCAAGATATAAAGACAAACACTTGAACACAATCAATAGAACATGTAACCTATATAATAGATACCAGTCTGTAACTTTGTTTAGTTCCATTAGGAAAACATTACAAAATGCTTTTCTTCCTTCTGTAGTAATAATAATAATAGCAGTAATTGATCCACAGCTAACTTTTCTAAACGTCTGTTCCACTCACCCCACAAGTCACCAATTTTCTTTCAATATTTCAACAGTTTCGTTATATCTTAACAGATGGAGGAGAGAATGAATAAGAGAGAGAGAGAGAGATTAAAGAGAGAATGAATGTCTGGGAACAGCTTTGGTATTTTAAAAGTATAGCAAAAACATCTCAAGTCAGTCAAATTATACATCTTCCTGCGATTGCATGTTGCTCAGGCATTTGAATTCTTTCAATTCAGTCATGTTAAAACAGGTTGCGCTTCAAGTTGGCACATTTTGTGTCATCTTTCAAGACTTGTTGGACAGAGGTTACAGCAGATTATTTCAACATATAAACCCTGGCAGAGGCCGTTTCTCAGGACACATTTGCTTGAATTCAAATGAGTAGAAATTATAAATATAGCACATTAAGGAGCACCCCAAAATCATGAGACAAGAAAAAGGTTCAGCTTCTGTCATGTGTGCTGCAATGTGAGATCACATTTTAAACTAGCGATAACAGTACAAATCTTTTTTTTTTTTTTTTACTAGAACTCTCAGAACTACCTAATAATTTATTTTTTTTTTTTTGGATTGAACAAAAGTAGCCAATTTATACCTTTGTGAAGATACAACGCCTTAATCAAATACTGCAGTCACATGCATTTGAACTTTACAAAGGCATATCTCTGTATTAAACCATTAGTGTTGCAACTGACGCTCTGCCCAGAAATTCAACCAATAACAAACAATGAAGATTAATTTCAGAGCTAAGTTGGTCCAAACATGGATATTAATAGGCCTAGAGCATCCAAATGTCTTAATCTTTTTGGAAAATTCGGGACAAAGAGCACATATTAAGTTGCAAAAAATAAAAAATAAATAAAAGAGTGAACATTTGCCAACATTATTAGGTTTTGTCCATAACCAAAAGAAACAGAAAATTACAGGGACATGCATGACAACACAAACTGCAACAAAGCATATCAACCATTCTGAAAAACGATCGTCCATGCTTCAGAATCTTCTTTGTGAATTTGCTAAAACCAACCCAATTATGCAATAATTTCAGTTATGAAACAAATGGAGAATGTGTTCTCTATACAGTAGTCACAATTCCAAAGCAAAGTGCAGTGTTGCAGTGTGCAATGAAGATTTTGTGTGATTTTTCAAAAAAACTGAGATACTGCTTATGCAAGTTCACATCCAGAAAAACATGGATGGCTAAACAACATTGACAGGGGAATTATTCCATAGTGAATAAAAGTAATGTGACGTTTTTAAAGACAAATCAGTCAATCAAACCTTATGCAACCTGTCCTCTTTGTTAAACTTTGAGGCGAACATTTCATTTAACCAAGAGAATTTCACTAAGAGCAAATGGTTGTGCAACAAGACTTAAATAGAAATGTAGCACAAAAAAGAAAAAAAAACTAATTAACACAAGTCTAAAAACAAAAGCATTAGTGTCAATTACGCAGGAATAAAGACAAAAGAAACTAAATGCCTTCTTTGTCCGATACTTCCCCCTTCATCTTTTATTTCCACAACTTGAGATACTCAAAATAAAACAGAAATAACGTAACTTTCCAGAACACTTTTAACGCCTCTTTCCTTCCACATCTGCTAAAGATGCAAATCCCGGCCTCTTGTAGGGTCTCTTTCTTTTAAGAGTCACTTCCTCTCTGTTTACATTCCTCCCCCTCCCCCCCATGTATACCTTCTCATTAGTGTCCAATCTCTCATCAGGGTCTCTCTGAATTTCCTCCACTTACCGAGTCAATCCCACCACTAGGACAAGGGACCCTCCCTGCTCCCCGTCCCTGCACCGGCACCTCCCGCCACCAGGTTCCTCAGCAGCTTCCTCCTGCCAGCTTGGTAGTCTTCCTCATCCACGTTCACCAAGAGCTTAATGGCCTCGTGGCCCACTGCCTGCTTCAGAGAATCCGTGATGAAAACGCCCTTCAGGGCTTCTAATAATGACCCGTTGATGTAGTCCCGCCAGAAGGCGTCCAGGTAGGTCAGCTCTGAGAACTTGATGTCACATATGATGGAACCCAGGTCACGGGATTTGAGGATAGTGTTGGCCTGGTTGAACCGCTCAAACTGCCTCTCCAGCGCCTCCTGCTTGTTGGAGAAGACGTTTCCTTGTAGAGCCGACTCGTGCTGACAATACTCCGCACGCACCCTCAGTCGTATGTCTGCGAGACAAGGAAGGAGGTTAAAAAATCTGGCTTTCATGTCCACCTACAAAGGACACAGATTTCAGGAATATTGCTTGTCAGTGGTCATATGCTCAAATGGCACATCTATGGAGAGTAATGGCAAGTGCTGGCTAAAACGGTCAGTTTTAATCTGACTGGTTTAAAGAAACTTTCAAAGAGGCTGCCAAGATGTTCATAATGTTAGATTTTACAAACAAAGTGTTTTATTCCAGTCACTTCTTATAGGCAAAATTTGGGGACGAGTGCCGCCAAGTGGCCCGATCCAAATGTGTTTTATCATTGCTCGAGTGTGTAAATAAAAAATTATTTTTTTGGTAAAATGGTGAGGTTGTGACCCAATTAGTATCTCATCTCACAGAGTCAAACATTCTCTTTCTGAGCCATAAACTTATATGAGCATCTTTTTTCACTCTTTAGCAGATTTGTTGTCTTACCACAGGTCTGTTTTTCTCTGCAGTCAGCTGTCGTGTGAGATCTCTTCCTTTTCCTGCTCGGCAGAGGTGGGGTTGGTTTAGCACGGGGTGGGCATACCTGGGGTCCTGATGGAGGACAGCAGATCAATGGCTGGGGTCCTGAGAAACAGAACATTGTTAAAATCACTACCACAATATCTTTCTCGCTTTTAGTACTTGCATTTCCACCGATCATGATTAGGTTAAGACTGAAATACACTTCGCAGATTTTCCCTCAATTTGAGAACGTCAGAGCAAGTCAGATTTTGGGCAGCTGGAGTTGACAGATTTCACAGAAAATCATGTCGTTTATGATAAGCACAGACTCCGGTTTTTTAGCTTCAGACTACAGTTCTATCCAGTTGGAAGCCATCAAACTTGTTTAATATTTTGACCTGGTTTAAGAATTTTAATGAAAGTCAGGAAGTGTGTGATCCTGATCCTTTGTAACCATTTACAACCCCAGCAAGTGCATGATGCCATACAGATTCAAAATATGTTCATAATTTAAACGTTGCGAAGTGTATTCCATCCTTTTGTTATTCTGGAAATTCTTCCAAACCAATGGTGCGTTTGTCACATTGGAAAGATGGTATTTAAGATTTGAACACATATGAGTGCCACAACAATTAACTGTAATTACGAGAAACTCTGAATTTTCTTTAAGCCCCAAATTTACAGGTTGAGGTTACAATAAATCTAGCTAAACTGCATGTATGTACAACATATGATAGATTAGAATACATAACTATTAAATTTACAGCACTTTCATAAATTGAATAAAAACAAAGCAAAAACAAAACTGATGTACATTATTTATTCATCATTTTGTTAAAAGTTAAAATAGGGTGACTATATGTGCCCATTTTCCCGGACACGTCCTGTCCAGGATTTCTTTATGTGACCCTGGACCACAAAACCAGTCATAAGTAGGGGTGCAACAGATGATCCGTGATCTGTACGGACCAGACCCCACGGCTCGGCACGCATGTGATTAACAGGTTAACTGTTAAGTTTAACCATCATAGAGTGAAAGTTTATCATTTGCACGTGTTTTCTCTTGCCAGTTTACCCATTCAAACAATTTTAAACCATTCAAGCAAAAGAGAACACGCGTGCTGTTTTTTTTTTTTTTTTTTACTGCTGCCGCACACACAAAGAGAGAGATGCGATTCAGACTGTGCGATTCACACAGATTGATTCCTCTTTCAGTCCTCTTTGAATGGAAACAGACACACAAACTTATGTTTAAATTGCTGTTTTGGCAAGTATTCTGGTAAACACAGTCGGTTATGTCTTAAGTGAACCAAAACAGCTGAGAAAGAAATGGGATGTGTGTCAGTATTAGGTACGTGCATTTGGTCTTAAAGAGACAGCAGCCGATAAATACCTGCAGTGAAGAGCACCATTGTGTTATTTTACAATCAATTATTACATTTCTGCACCTGAATACTAGTGTTACTGACTTTATTAATAACTTTATGTTGTATTCATCTATGCTTGTAATTTGTGTAATTGTTCTTATTTTATTACTGACTTTATTAGTTCAGCTAGTAATTTTTGCTGTGGTATAGAAGTACTTAAAGTAAGCTTTCAGTAATTAAAAAAAAAAAAAAAAAAAAAAAAAAAAGTAATTTGTTTGTTTTTTGCTGATCCAAAAAATGATCCAATCCGTGACTCAAAATCCGTAATATGATCCGAACCGTGAGTTTTGCGATCCGTTGCACCACTAGTCATAAGTAGCAAGGGTAGGCCTATATTTGTAGCAATGGCCAAAAATACATTGTATATGTCAAAATTATTGATTTTTCTTTTATGCCAAAAATCATTAGGATATTAAGTAAAGATCATGTTCCATGAAGATATTTTGTAAATTTCTTACCATAAATATATCAAAACTTAAATTTTTGAGCAATAATATGCATTGGTAAGGACTTAATTTGGACAACAAGGCGATTTTTTTTTTTTTTTTTTTGCACCCTCAGATTCCAGATATTCAAATAGTTGTATCTTGGCCAAATATTGTCCTATCCTAACAAACCATACATCAATGGAAACCTTATTTATTCAGCTTTCAGGTGATGTATAAATCTCAATTTCGAAAAATTGACCCTTACGACTGGTTTTGTGGTCCAGGGTCACATGTTGCCTAAAATATAGGGCTGGGCGATATATCTCATGTGATATGCAATATCGAGTTCAATATCGAAGGCGATTCATCTGCGATAATGAACGCGATATTGCATAGCTTGTCAGTGATCTACGGCTCTGTGTATTAAATGCCGCTCCATTTGAAAACAGGTGATGGAGATTTACCGCTAATCAAGGAACCGGCTTTACTGACGAGATGCGCATGCATATCGCATGAGATATATCGCCCAGCCCTACTAAAATATCCAGGTTTTGGCTTCATTTGTGCTGCGCAGACCGATTGGTATATGACATCAAAGTACCGTGAGAGCTATAAGAGAGCAGATGGCTCCTTAAGCATTCAAATCGCTCTCGCAGTAGTCGAAATGATGTCATACACCAATCGGTCTGCACAGCGCTGTTTTAAGGCTAACACACCTAATATGTACGCGTATTTGCATCGCTTTAACCATTCTCTGTAGATCCCACCTTCTCACGCACCACGATTGGTCAATTATGTACAATGCCTGCATGCTACTGGTCAAACTACTTTTTGATCTTTACCTTCAGCAAGAATTAAAACAGAAAAACAAAAACAAAACCTGGATATTTTAGCCAGTATAGAAATCCTGGTCAGGACGTGTCCGGGAAAAAGGGCACCTACAATCAGCCTAGTTAAAAGATTTTGCTGATTTTTTTCAAGAAAAGGTACATCGCCATCTTGCGATAAACCAAAGTGACATGAACACAGCTGATTTTGTAATAACTTCCAGAGCTCAACATTAAGGATTTTTCCTACTGGCCTGGTTGGGCCAGTGATTCAAATTTTTACTTGCCCTGCCAACATCTGTATTCCAATAAATAGCCTAAGCTTATATGACACCGATATTTTAGATACCAATTCAATATTACAATTCTCGATTTCAATCTTGATACCACAGCAAAAACCACTAGCTATAAGTAAACAAAGTCCAAACATTATTAAAAGACAAGTGAACAGCCAGTAAATAAGAACACACAAACAAATTACAAGTAATAGCACAAGTAAATATAGGCATATAGCACAAAGACAGAAATGAAATGACGTTTTAGGTTTTTATGTTTGTAGATGTTCAGGTACAGAAATTGAAAAATCACATAAAATAACATTCTTGTTAAAATATCATATTCTTCACTATATATATTGTCCCAGAAGAAATATTGGAATCGTGAAACAATCGTGGTCAATCAGAAATCGCTGCGATTGCTTCACGACGCCAGTCTTTCATCTGGGACAGCCAAAAATTGTGCAGTGTGTTTCAGGCTGAAAACATTGCACAAAACAGAAACAGCAGACGGGCTGAGTGAGACGCAATTTCACTCTCTGACAGCAGGTGGCGCTTAACAGCAATAATACAGTGTTTCCTTGGTTACCACTGTTAAACATAGCAGCCCTGCATGTATTAACACTAATTTAAATGTGTTATACGGAGGCAAGATTAAAAGAAAACACCATGTAAACTTTTCTGAAAACAACCAGTTCCCCTCAGAAACACATTCATATAAAATTCAATATTTGGATTTTCTTCCTATATTTCACACATCGTGAACAGTAATCTTGTTCTGTCTGCTACAGTATTTTCTCCTCTCCTCCTTCAACATCTCTTGCCTCTGTTAGTGGCCGTTTACAGACTAATTATAATAACAACGTAATATTTCCACACAAATGGTATTTTGGAAAATGATTGCAGTGCAGTTTGTGTGCAAGCATGGAACAGAAGATAGTGAAATAAAACACACACAAATGCCTTTTAATGGCTTGAACTTTTAAATTAACAAGGCTTAAAAACACATGCAAATGATAAACTTTCATGACGACGCTGCAGTGGCCCGATCGGGCAAGTGACAAATCTGTCAACTGTCCCAAACGTCTTTCACGCTGGCCCCGGGGCATCAGACACTCCTTATTGTCGAGCCTTGACTTCCCTACTCAGAAATATGAACTTTCCAGGAGGACTTGATCAGACCATTAGCCACTGAATTAGACACACCTCTTAAAACCAAAACCCTGCCCACTTCAAAATATAAGCGTTACGATTGCCACATATGTGCTGTACGGTAAAGCGCATGAAAAGTTCTGATTGGCTAATCAAGTAATTAGACCTTTCTAAAGTTTACAGTTTAAAAAAAAAAAAAATTACCCAAAACCAAAATGCTTACAGCACCAATGAGAAGTCTAAACCAATGTAGCCATGTAGGACACACCTGTTCTTCTGTGAGGAGTTCCCTGCTGGGCTTCACCTGCTCCTCTGGGAGAAACATAACGGACTGACGTCTCCTCCAGATATTTATCCACTGGATCTGGGCACACTGGAAAATAATTTGCAACACGTTACATATGCACCTTGCCAAAACATTTTGCAGAGTGATGAAACTGTAGCTTCACTGTACATAATAATCATCTCTCAAAAGTGAAATTGTCAAGATCGCAAACCTGTCTGTCTCTTGCGCAACGTGACGTACGGCAGCAGGTCATGGCGAGTGATGATGCGGAGCAGCTGTAGAACATGCCGGAAGTTTGTCTCGTCACATCGCCCCTGACGCTCCAGCGCGAGCAGGAAATCCCGCCCGCTCCGTATCCCTCCTCTCTCGTACTCGTCAATAACGTCCACAAAAAGGAAGGACAGCACACGTACGTCACGGTGCGTCAGCTGCGCGCCCACAATATCAAACATGCGGTGAAGAGAGTAAAGCCCGTATGCGTCATCCACAGCCTCCTCCGGCCACGGCTCCACCCGGCCGGACGCAGGTCTCCGAGACGAGGAGGAATTACTGCAGGACGCCGGAGCCAATCGGCTTAGAGAGAGTGCAAGAGAGTTACCATGAGCTGTTGTGGATGAGGACGCTGCAACCCAGCCTCTCCGAGGAGAGGAAAGCCCGGAGCGGGAATATGAGTCTATCGGGGAACGAGAAATGTGTTGCCTGCCCTGACTTGATGAAGAGTTCTGTGGCGAGAGGAGGGCAGGGTTGGCATTCCCATGCTGCTGTGAGGTCATCACTCTTCGCTAGGCGGATGACGGGTGAGGGGATGGCGGAAGGCCCTGTGAGCAGTGTGAAGCAGCTCCAACTGTGTCAACACACTCGGCCCGCAACTCTCACCTCCAACTTCACTTTAGAAGAGAATAAAATGAATGGTCAAGCATTAGGTGAACTAATGACAACACTACAGTATTATAGATTCATACAACATATTGAATAATAAATTGCCAAACATTACCACATGACCTGGGTTAATTTTACACTGCTTAAACAGATCTATTGCTCAACTGTTTTTTTAGACTTAATGTCAGAGCTGTCATTGCTCAATCATGCAACAAATCAAAAACAGGTCATGTTTTCACATCACAACTACAGATAAAATCATATACATTATATGTATTCTGATTTCACATTTACATATGAAAAGACAGATTAGCCTATATTTTCTAATTTCTCATACAAACCATAAAGATCATATATTCTAATTTCACATCTACGTATAAAACAAAGATTATGCATTCTAATATCAATTTTACATGTACAAATTCTGGTATCACAACCACACAGAAAATCATAGAACATAAGTATTCTGATATCCCATCATCATTTAAAGTTTATAGATTTTATACTCAGATATTACATCTACTTTTTAAAAACATTTAGCATTTATTTATATTCTGGTATCACATCTAAATAATACAGGTCATATATTTAGATATGACATCTAAACATCAAATCAAACATATATTCTGATATAACATCTACATTTAAAATCATACCCATTATATATTCTGTTGTCAGATCTACATATAAAAACAAGGTACATATTCTATCACAAAAACATATGAAACATACAGATTAAATATTCTGATAACTCATCTACTTTTAAAATCATACAGATTATATATTTGATCACATCTACAGACAGTGCTTCAATTTAAGAACCTTTTAGAGTTTAACTACTATAGAAAACTTGTATTTAATCCTGTTTGTTCAGTTTTGATCTAATAAATAATGGTAGATAAAATATTTAGGCAGAGGAACAGTGAAGTTACTGACCTGGTTAGACTACTAATTAACATCTAATAGGTTTAAGAGAGAGAATATCAAAATAGCAGACTGCATCAATCATCTGACTTTAAAAACACTAACATATGCCCTTTTCATATGCAAGTTTAAAGACTACAAAACGACTGATGAATAAGCAGTTACACATCAACAATCTTCTAAAATCTATCTGGACAGCTGTGTGTTAGCCTGATGCTTAGCATACACAAGGAGTGGCTGAAGAACACCGTGATCTATTAAGAAAACATATATTTTACTGTCAATCTTTTATTGCGATCCCCTCTAATGTTTCTATATTCCTACAGATAAATAAACGTTATTTGTTATTGATATAAACTTCGCTTAGCAACTGACTGTTGGCTTGCTAACGTCAACAGCGTGTAGCAACACTGAATGTACACAACTGTCTTACCTCTTCGATTTCATGAATCACTTTACAGACACGGAGACTATGGACGTGAACTCTGCTCAGAACTGCGGTCTGGTCCTCATACATGTAAAATAATCGTGTGTGGGGATAATTTAAACGGTTTGGTGAAGCTTGATAATGAGCCCATTTTTTGTTCCTCTACTAAAATGTAGGTACATCCGGGACATGAGCAAGCGTGGGGCAACATCCGGGGAATGTAGGAAACGCTTCGTCTTTACAGAAATAACAATAAACTCTCGTGATGTGTAAATAAGCTTTTTTTTTTTTGCGGTTAAGAATAAATGTACGAGAAAAAAGTGAATCAGAATAGGTCTTTGTATAGAATATAAATATTTATTTTTGAATGATAAAAAACACAACACTGCATTGCCCCTTTACCTTATGAAAAAAAATCACCATGGTAACCACAGTTTCATCCAAAATACAATTAGCTTACAAGTCATTGTTGTAATGTAAAAGCTTAATAAAAATGGGTTCATTTTAAACCCTGTAAGAAGCTTTTATAATCTTGATCATTTTGTTTAATTTCTTTCTCTCCACTTGTGGCTGATTTGAAGTCAATAAAATCAAAATTGATTTTTTTTACAGAAAATACAGAATATTCACTTTTAGCAGATATACTTAAAAGTTATGGTCTATTCTGGTAAAACAGTCACCTGCAACTGACTAATAAATAGCAAATCACATGTTTTCAGTGTTGCCAACTTAGCGACTTTGTCGCTAGATTTAGCGACTTTTCAGAACCCCTTAGCGACTTTTTTACAAAAAAGCGACTAGCGACAAATCTAGCGACTTCTTGGACAAACATTAGCGAGTCTCTGTGATCGCTGATACTGCCGCAACGGCGCGAGGTCAGCGCGCACGCACTCTTCTTTCTGCGTCTGCTCTGTTCAGTGAGCGTCTGAGAGGAGCAGCCCTTTCAGTTAAAATAGATATTATGTTGCTTCTCTAATTTTACATGCAAATATAGCCGCAATCACAGCACAGGAATTGTCTTTGTCTTGTCTTATCTTGTGTGTATTATTTGATTTCATCAGACGACGGCTCAATTATAAATTAGGATTTTTGTGCAGACGACTAACTTCTTGGAAGGGAGAGCTGATTATGTATTCTAAATAGCTGCTGCTTCAGTCACTATTTCATATCTATCCCGTTGACTGACAACATAAACAGTAAAATATATAAAGGAAAACAGTTTTATTGAGAATTTGGCTGTATTAAAATACAGTATGAGCACAGAGAGACAAACAAACGTAAAAGGCAATAGGACGCGATGACGTCATGAATATGCTAATTAGCGTATGACGTCATCTAGCGACATTTAGCGACTTTTCAAACTGGCTTTAGCTACTTTCCGTCGAAAGAAGTTGGCAACACTGCATGTTTTTGGTTACAACAAATGTTTGTTGTTACAAAAAACCTACAGAAAACGTTCTTTGAACATTATTTGGACCCAAAAAAAAAAAATTAACCATATGCTAACATGAGGGGGAATGTTCTGTGTTTGCGGGGTGTTGGCTGTTTAAAAAAGATGAACTCAGATATTTCCCAGACTTTCTGTTGTAATAGACAATGCATTAGCACAGGAAAGAAATCTGCACTTGTCGAGCAATTTAATGGTGTTTTTGTAACTGTGGTGCAAACTGGTAATATTAGTAACAGTATGTGCCATATTAGTTAGAAATGTGAAAAGGACAGTCAGAAACATGTGAACACCTTTACTAAACATTCAATGTACATTTTGACTACATTTTTTGCTGAAAAAAGCAGGTGTAAGCTGGTATAGGTTTTATATGGTATAATATGGTCTTCCTGCATAACCAAGCTGGTCTCCTGGCCTGAACCCAAAACTATTTTAAAACCAGCCAACAGACCAGCTTGATAAGGCTAGGAGACCAAACAAGACCTGCAGGCACACTGAAGAAAGTGAGGAACCACTGATCTATATACTATTACAGATCAGTGTGAAGAACCCTTTTCCATGACATCAAGCAGGAATCTTAACTGGTGTAATGAGTCTGTGAGAAATATCCTTAATCAAACATAATATATTACTATTGTGATAATCTGTAGTTCTTGGTATTCAGGTTAACTCGATGGTACAAGGTAGCTAAATGATTCTGTAGATTCCACACATTCCTTGTTTTTGGGCTTCCCTGGAATCTGTTAAAACAAAGGAATCAACATCATGTCAGAAATGTACAGAACACATAATGTCTACAGGCCTACTGTTAAATTATACCTGATTCATGAACTCACCTGATTGCACATAGCTTTACCGGAGCGGACAAATGTGGCAAAGTGCTCACAATTGTGTGTGAAGAGTTTGTAAGTAAACTCTTTGTCCAGTAAAGCATCTCGTCGTTTTCTAATTTCTTCCACAGGTGAAGGCTCGAGATCATGCCGGTTATTGCACACTGAAACACGAACTCCTTTTGGGACGTTAACTTCAGACAGGAGCTGACGCCGTATCTTAGTTTCTCCAAGCAAAAGATCACCACAAACAGGGAAGATAGCTTGCAGACAATTTCGAAACGTACTCATCACCTGATTTTCATCTGGAAAAAGCAAATTTGATAGGAGATGAGACATATACATATATATGTATGTATATATAAAATTGTAATTTTTTTAGACTTGTGAAAGGGCATTTAACAAACAAAAACAAACAAACAAATAAGAAGATCAGATGTTAACATTTTGTGGCAACATGCCCTTATATTGGGGTAAGTTCTCACAGTGTATTCTGACTTGTATAGTAGTCCATATTATTGTGTTGTATCGGTATAGCATGATTATCTCGTTATAGAAATAGTAGGCTATTAATAGGCTACTAAAGTGAACGTTCTCGTGCTTACCGGCAACTGCAAAGTGAATGATGTATCCATCTCCATCGTACACGCCCCAGTGCGAGTAGCCAATGGGGTACGAGAACTCGATCAAATCTCCGAACTGCGCGGTGGATACAACCTGCTCAACCTGTGCATGACAGTTTTAGTCTTACAGCTTACAGGTTTTAGAACAAGTTTGACAACATATGACGTCTGCATTCTCTAAGGACGTTAGTCTAACCGATTTATAATCACTTTTCTAACAAAGTAATGATTCTCAGTTGATAGCTAATCCTATAGGCCTGTTATAAAACACTGTTGTAATAAACTTTCAAATAGAACATATTCTAAAATACTTCTAATAGAACCTCGTTTGAATTTGTTGTCTTAAAAAATCCAACCGTTAAGCGTGACATAAAATAATACAGATTGTTTATAGGCTTGTTTTGAAAAATTAATTTCTATCATCCCCGCATCAAGTTAATTCCGTGATTATTTGTAAACTTACCTGTTCTTTGTAGTCCATCTCTCGTGTTGTTTAGTCGTTAAGAGCAGAAAGTATACGCAAAAGGATTTAAATGACTCTGCCAAGCCTTGTAGGCGTGGTCTTGCAACCAGCAGAAGGACTTGTTTGTGAAGACATTCTCCTTTCAGTGTTTTAGGTACTCCACCTTCACATCTCCTGCCACCAAGGTTATTATTAATTCCACTGAATGCATTTAGGATCTTGACTTTAAAGTTAGAAATAAATAGCCTGTCACCTTTAATGTTGGCTGTCTTGTGATGGCATGATAAACATCCACAACACAATCCACTTTATTACAGTATTACCATGATGAATGAGTGACAATCAGCCGTCCAGAATGACAAACTGTGAATTTATCTCATTGTTTAAAGATGCAACCCATGAAAACTAAGCAAATGAAGCTGTTGATAGACATCTCAAGGAATCATCAATGCTGTATGTCAGCTAAATTAAACAAAAAGGCATTTTGTGGAGTATATATTCATTAACGTCAGCAGGGAATTACACACATCAATATTCAGTTTTAAATAGACCGGATAGACTTTGACTTCGGTTTAAATGGAGTCCATGTTTCTTCTGACTTATGCCTCTATGAAAATGTTTATTCATCTTCTTCACTCAAATACCTTGATTTACACAAATTATGGGCGTTTTCCTCTTGTTCTCCTCCTGGATTGGTTTTGTGCATTTTTTTTTTATTATTTCTTGTGGTTGCCAAACTGTACAGCCATTTGGTCACTGACACAGCGGAACGTAGCGGGCTGCACCTCCCAATACCTGATTGGGTTGTCAAAGAGGCTGATGCCATTGTAGAACACCCTCTTCACTCCGAAACCCGTAGGGCAGAAGTCATCCACTCCAACATTAGTGATGTTGTTTGAATGGAGGTAGACAACCTGTAATGAAAGTGTGGTTTAGTTTATTCAGTATAAATGAACTAGAATTAGTAGAACCATGTACACAAGCACACCTGCAGATACTTCAAATGAGGCAGACCGCTGGGCACACTGGACAGACGGTTGTTGTCAAGGTGTAGATCTCTCAGGTCGGTGAGGTAAGATAAAGCACCGTGCTCAATGTGGCGAATCTGGTTACTGCCGAGTCCCAACCTAAACACAGAGACAGAGGGGTTTTATAGCCACTAGAGGACACCCAAAGCAAACTTTATAAGTCCATGTAAGAAGTTTCATTTAATATCCCTTTAGAAACAAATACAGTCTGTTTACATGTATTAAAAAAGTAGGAATGTGTAGGGTTTACCTCTGCAGCTGGGTGTACTGGCTGAGATCCACCAACTCAATGGCCTGAATCTGATTACTGTCCAAATGAAGCTCATTGAGGCTACTGGGAAGGTCTGATAAGAATGAGACACATTCCATATGGAACAGAATGAGTTGCATTGTATTTAGAAAAGAATGGGACACATTCCATGAATTTTGTACTCTGTAACACAAGTACACCCCTATTCTGTGTTACTAATTAAAAATATGAAAAAATGCCAAAGAGATTGGCAGTAAATTAAGTCAATTAAATTTATATTCAATTTTGACCATCATTCATATTACCTTTGGGAATTCCAGTGAGCTTGGCTTCAGAAATGCGCAAGTAGTTCAGTTTAAGGCCCATAAATGCTCCAGGTTCGAAACCACTGTTCTGAAGTGGATTACGACCCATTTCTGTAATATCAACCATGTTTGAGGCACAAATCAAGTCTTTAGTTTTATCTATATAGCAAATTTTATCAGTGAATATTGTCAGAAAGCAACGTTACAGGACTATAACCTCAGCGAGTAACTATAGACCTTAGTCAGGGTAGTGCCATATTTAATTTTTGACAGGAATTAAAATGAGGCTATGAGGGATAGAAGTACATATTGTGTTCAAATGGATTGTACTATTGCTCAGCTGACAAAACATCTTTAAAAAAAAAAAAAAAAAAAAAAACTTTCGGTAGACAAAAACTCCATAAATCAGTTTTGAAGGTTGTGAGTTGTGAAAATAACATGATACAGTGTGTGTCATTGTAATAACTCTATCCCTCATCCGCAATGAATTCAATATGGCATCTGACCTGACAAAGGTCTGTTGGACATAATGAATCAAACACACAGTCTTACCAATGACATGCATGTTGTGGAGGCCTGAGAAGCTAAATGCCGGCACCTTCTTGATGTGATTGTCATGGATACGCAGCTCCACAAGGGATGGAGGCAGGTTTTTGGGGATGGAAGTCAGAAGGTTGTGTGAGATGTATAACTTCTGCAAACGCTTCAAAGGAAGGAATGCCTTGGGATGAACTTTGGAGATCTGGTTATATCTTAACACCAGGGCCTGAAATAGGACAAGGACTATGAGGAAATGCTGTACAAACTTTTATTAACATTAAGCACAATTTTGCATTTCTAAATTCATTCACAAAAAGAGAGCAAATGCGACTGTGATACAAATTATGAAATTAAGATGTGTTAGGTCTCACATAGAGGTTGGTCATTCCTTTAAAGTCTCCCTCCCTGATCTCTGTGATCCTGTTGCTCTGCAGATCCAACAGCAGTGTGTCTTTAGGAATATCATATGGCACGTAACCTAAACCTGTTGGGGAAACAAACAAGAACAGATACACTGGTAGAAATGAGATATGGGGGAAAAAATCAATATTGTGGATCAAATGTTGTTTAGGCTTCATTGTTGCTGTGGTAATTCATTTTCCAGGGTAATGGAAACTCAACATGAAATGAAAATGACTCAATTTACTTTATTAATTCATTTTATGGTCTTGTATTTTAAGATTTATTGATGCGTTCCAAAGAAAAAATAAAAAGTTTGTTCATAAAAAAAAAAAACGTTCATATTTTTTTTTTCATTTTTAATTAAAATATTGTAACTTGTTTTGGCTCTGAAATGACTTCCCTTTTCAGCTGACATCCCCAAACCCTCTTATTTTCCAGCACTTCTTGTATGCAACGGCCACATTGGATAAAATGGATAAAATGGAAAAGTCCTGCCCTAATTATTTTCTGGTTAAAACTTTACTTGTCATATTATGAAATTAAAATGGCATACAGGTACATGCTAATTTTAAAAGCTATAAATGGTGACCAGATATTACAGCAATACAATAAAAAAATGGCAAGAAACAATTCGATTTTGATTTGAGTTTAAATTGTTTTAAAATTTCAGCCTTTGTTAAGAAAAAAAATAGTCCTATTTTAGTAATACTAAAACAGAAATCCACTAAGGTCATTAATGCAACGACAGATGGCGCCAGTTGTGTAATTAACGAAAGGTAGACATGAAAGTAGCGCGGTTCTCAGGTATCGTCAGTCATCGTCATGTGACTGTAAAAGAAAGCATACTCTTATTTCCAAACAGCACACACAGCCTAGGATTAAACAGTTAAAAGACTGATATAGCGTTGCCATAAATGTGCGATGGCAAATATGAGAAAATATCCATCCGCTGCCTGCCAGAACTGGCCAATCAAAATCAAGTATTCCAGAGAGCTTTAATAATAGACGCTATATCCATCGAACCAAAAAATAAAAATAAATTAAAAGCATTATGAAGCCTTTCGACAGCAGGAAGGCAGTTCATTTAAGAAACAGTTTCTTTAGGATTTACTTCAGAGTCTTTGAGTTCACTTGTAAACTTTTCATCGGGCTATAATTTTGGAAATGTTTGGTAATTCTCTGGGCTTTGGGACTCTGTGTGTTTGCTGTGCTCTGTTGTTGTGTGCTAGCATTCCCTTCTAAGCTTCCCATATAATTAAGATGGAGCCAGATGACCATGGCTCCACGTAGCACATTACAACGTGGAGAGAGAGAGAACAAAGAGGAAAATAGCTGTATTATATGAACTTCATAAAAGAGAGATAGGAAAGAGGGCAGCTGTGCTTGGGTGGTACCTGGCATTCACAGAAATTGTCCATTTGCTTTTAAATCCATCGTTCCTGGTGACCGACATCATAGTTTATGGCACGTTTGCTGTACCGAGTAGAATAACCAGAGTGTCTGTCTTCTCAGGTGACCGACCACACACCACATGTGCTGTCTGATGTGGATGGGCCAGATTAGCGGTGTGTCTGAATTGGTATCCGTTCTCAAGCTAAATTTGATCCTGATCTCATTCAGGCCTTTGATGTGGATGTTAAAACCTGACATTTCTCTTTAGCTTTCAGCCAAAATTTCCTGCTCGCTTTCCCTACTTTCAGCCACAACTTTGATTTACATTTGATCTCGTTTTATATATAGAACTCATAACTCATATTCAAATCATTGTGTTTCATACCACACTTATTCATACCACATATTTAAAAATGAAATAGACTATGATAGGCAGGTCTTTGATCTTTCCTTGATGTCACAGGCTAGTAATTTTGGGATAAGATGGGTGATATAAACAGGATATCCTATAACTCAAACCATCCTAATCACAAACCAGTGTAACTTCACTCTTTACACCAGTAGTTACCAAATGGTGAGTTGAAGCCCAAAAATGGGTCACAAGTTTGTTCAGATAATAAAAAACTGTATTAAATAAAAAAATAAAAATAAAATTGCTATTAAAAAAAAAAAACACTTTCAAGCAGCTCATAGTATTTTTAGTTTTCATGTTCATCCTGTGCATGCCATATTAATATTTGTTTTTCCTATTTTTATGGCTTTGCAATTCATGGTATTTTTCAAAGTTTAGTTTTAAGGACATTTTTTACATTTGTGCAGTAAACAATTTTGGCACTGTGTTGTCCAGTGCAAAATTTGGGTCTAGAAGCCAAACCTCTCAGACTAAACAGCCATTATCTTGTCTGTCTAAACCAAGACACCATTGCAAACACATATCATCTTAAGCCCACCTAAATCCGAGCACTGTACGACTCTGAGGTCGCACCGACAGCCAAATGGACATGTAGGATGTTCCGGTTGGTATGGATCCACAGCTGACCCTTCTTCCTGGTCCTTCATCATCATCATCAGCTCTTTCACATCAATGTCCTTGCCAAAGTCCCAGAATCCTTTCTGCTCAAAGGGAAGGGCGGAAGAGTCTAGTGGCAAGTGGGCAGTGCAGAGAAACAGAAAAGCCACATATACCGACAACATGGCTGCTACGTTTTTTTAATCTGCGAAAAAGAGAGAAACACAGAGGAAGTAAACTTTCAAAATATGGCAGTACAACTGTTTTCCACACTTTTATAAAAACCATAAATGCTACTTTGCATCCAAAAGCTGATTCTGGTAAAATCCATCATTCTGTGGTCTCATTAAGCTTTGAATATGCAACCGCCTCACTGACAGTCACAATAAACCAATCTGCTCTCCACATCGACAATAGGGAAAATATCTCATTGTTACTAAAACTAAAACCTGAGACAGGGAAAGACTTGTTTGGGTCAGATGCATCAAAGTGTGCAAATGTGTATTTTCGTAACCTGTCTTTACAGTCAGGTTTTTTTCTCCCAGAATGGGTGTATTTGAGTGTATTTTTATGTCTTTTGTCTAAATGAATTACAGCTGAAACTACACTGATGCAACGTCAGTAGGAGATGAAAACCGAGTGCAAAAATATCTAGCTATTATTATCCTTTTGGTGCATTTGATCATATGTCTCCACAGCAGAAACATGTGACAGATGTACATAATTAATGTAAATAAATTAAAGATATGACTTGACTCACTAATAACCAATAGCAGTTCCATCCTAGAGGAAAATTTAATTGCTCTTTCATAGTTTTGTTTCATTTAAGTATCAACAGTCTCAGATGTTTAGTCTAAAATTCCTTAGGAGATATTAAAATGGAAATAAATGAGGAAATTGTTGACATACAGTAAGAGTATAAAGCTATAAAATATGTGTGGATTACATAGCTCAGATAACTGAGTGATTTTCAGACTTCGGCATTTTGGCAAATCTGAGTAGTTTATTAAATTCTGAATTTTTTTTGAGGAGAGACATGAAAACTTTTAGTGTATTGTTTGAAATGCAAGCAAATCTCCATTTGTTCTCCTTTTAATCTCATTATTGAAACAGTTGAGATATTCACGTGTAATTTTTTTTCTTCTATTAAGACTCCTTAGATCCAGTGTTGTTATTGTCCAGTTCAGTAGAGATCTAGTATTTAACTAAAATTAAAACTATTTCAGTCTTTTTAGTAATTGGAAATTACTAAATAAAACATAAATATAAAAAATTAAATAACTAATTGAAATAAAATAAGATTAAGCTGACGTACTAAAATTAATAAAACTTGCTGAAATAAAAATAACAATTTAAGTATTAAGATAAAATATAATAAAAATGACAAATGCACATAATAAAATGACAAAAATATAATAATAAAAGCCAATTTAAAATATGAATAAATACTACAATCGCATAAATGCTACTAAAATAGATTAAATAGATGATACTAAAAATATTAAAATAGATAACTCAAGTGCAGACCCACTGATCCACATTTATTAGATTCTGTGACCATCCAGATCTGCAGTAACTAGTTCTTTTTTTGTGCCACGTGTTGTGTGTGTGGTTTTAAACTGCTTCTGAGCTTTTTCTCTCTCTTTAAATTCACTCCCACACCCTTTACCACAGAATGGCAGAAGAACCACATTACTGGCAAGTTTAACAGATTGTTTTTGGAGAGCCACCCTGATTCATGCACCGAAATACAGGCACTGAATGTACCAAAATCATATCCTCTTAAAATATGACAATAATGTTATGTAATAAACTGACAGACCTCATTTAAAAGCACACAAAATTATGACATGCACCGCCTGATTTTACCACTGCCAGAACATTTCTACTAATAGTATAATAAGAGTACTAATGAATGAAATGGTTTTCCAGCTTATAAAAGTTTTTGCCTCAGTCTAAAATAGTTTGCGCCCACTTATATATCTGCTTGTGAGCTTGATGGAGATGCAGACCTGAAGTCTTTTTTTTTTTCTTTTAAAAAATAAGGTTAAGATGCCTAGATTTTTCTTTAAAGATGTATAATATCCAAATGATGCCAAATGGTCAAGCAAAGCTGAATTACATCTTATATTAAAGAGATGAGATGGGCTAATTAAAGACTACATTACTGAAAGTTGTCAAGATTACAGAGGTGACGTGGATGACTGAGTGACGCACAAAACTAGAACATTTCTAAAGGATTTTAAAACTAATTTAAGTAGTCTTTTTTTATGAACTCAAATAAGCTTTGTAAGCTTTTCAAAGAACTAAACTGGTTGCAAAGGAAACAGATGAATTAAATTACCATGGAAACTCATCAGGTGCACAAAACTGGGGAACAGGTCAGAAAGATAAATAAGAGCATTAAAGCATCTTACCTGATGTGTGAGATGTATTTGCAGATTATTTCTTCTTTTTAAGGTTTGTGATGGCAAACTGATTTATAGTTTGATCATTGTTTTGGATGACTGTCTGTTAGGTCCTTGGCTGCCAGCGGTCACAAAGCACTGAGCAGTACCTGCAATTCAAAACACAGGACAGCTTGCAAAAAGAGGGAAAAAAATGTGTATTTGAGACATTCCCACTTAAGTGTCTTTCCCTCCCACTGTTTTTCTCTTTCTTTTTGGGTGAAAAGAGAGAGAGAGAGAGAGAGAGAGAGAGAGAGAGAGAGAGAGAGAGAGAGAGAGTTAGACAGTGTGAGTGTGTGGGCCGGTAATTCCACCAAAGTACTATAGTTAACACAGTTATTGTTATCATTTTAAGACATTTAAGTTTAAAATCTCCCTTTATTGAACATCCAGGATACATATTATTAATGGAACTTGATGTATCCATCCATATCCACACTTTTATGTATTTGCATGTTTTTGTGAAATGGCACATACAGAGAAAGTAGACGGACGGACGGACGGACAGATAGATAGATAGATAGATAGATAGATAGATAGATAGATAGATAGATAACGCAGATGGACGGATGGACAGACAGACAGACAGACAGACAGATATATATATAGATAGATAGATAGATAGATAGATAAAGTAGACAGAGAGACAGACAGATATATATATAGATATAAATAGATAGATAGATGATAGATAGATAGATAGATAGATAGATAGATAGATAAAGTAGACAGACAGACAGACAGACAGACAGACAGACAGATAGATAGATAGATAGATAGATAAAGTAGACAGAGAGACAGACAGACAGATATATATATAGATATAAATAGATAGATAGATAGATAGATAGATAGATAGATAGAAAAAGTAGACAGAGACAGACAGACAGATATATATATATATATAAATAGATAGACAGATAGATAGATAGATAGATAGATAGATAGATAAAGTAGACAGACAGACAGACAGGCAGATAGACAGACAGAGACAGAGAGGAGAGAGAGAGAGAGAGAGAGAGAGAGAGAGATGCACAATATATTTACATAGAAGTGTCTGTATGACATGCTAAAAGCCTCAATGAATACGTTACCACAGACTTCCAGGTTTTCCCACTAAGACTGATGTTACTCAGGGATATGCTCTTTTAATATAAGGAAGTTTTTCTTCATGGTTTAGGATATGGCCCACGCCCTGGAAATGAAGAGCAGTCACAGAAATATATACATCAACAGAGAATCAATGTAGGGACGGCCCAAAGAAAATAAATCTGGGACAGAGGCCTGCTGTGAAGTAGAAAAAAAAGCACTTGTGGCAGTGAGTTACCACTTTAAGAGAGTTTCTCCAGACAGAAATAGAGCAAGCAGAGAGTGCCACTGCCCAGTGTGCTAGTCTACAGTGTCATAATACTGAATGATAAATGTGCAACTCAGCACAGACTGCTGTCTGCATTTGCTAGAATAAAGCAAAATCAAACTAGCAAGACAAAAAACTTCCAGTCAGAAAATGACCTGTTAGTTCATTTTTCTCCACCAATGTAAAAAAGCTGAAGATAGTAGGGCTGTCAGTACATTAAAATAAATTGAAAATTGTTGAAAGGACAAAGCAAACATTTGTCAATTTTTTTTTTTTTTTTTTGCCTTGGTTATAAAAAAAGTGAGCGCTCAGCATTGAATGTAAGTGTAACTTTTGATAAATATAATTTATTAAATAAAATGGATAACAATTATTTTATATAATTGATTTAGGATTTACGTTTACTGGCACCCCCTAGTGGACCAATGAGAGAATCAGAAGCATCGAGCGCAGAACATACGCTGAATAATCAACTGCTTGAACATCAGAACACCAGTGCATCATTTCCATCAGACATGCGCTTATAATATTAATGATAAAAATGCTGAAAAATAAGTCTATTTGACACCAGATTAATTGTCACCTCTCAACTTTATTGTAGTTTGTGACAAAGAGAATACAAAAGCACAGACAACACACAGTATCACAAAACTGAATATAAAAGTCAAAACCTTTGCTACTGAAAATTGTTAACACGATATTAAAAAAAGTGATGCATTGCAGTTTAATCAAAAAATAAATAACCTATAAAGCTGATCTATTAAAAACCTTTTGCATATGCTTTGAAAAAAGAAAGAAATCCTTGCGCATACAAGTTTGCTTTATAAGCGATTGTAAATTGCAGACATACAGGTATAAAAACAAACCAAGACAGACATTAGATATGGTAACAACAACAGACACACAAAATAAAATGCCAACTGCAACAGGAAAGATGCACATTTAGCACCATGTAAATCTGTGCAAAACCCCTACAAATCTGTTAAAGCACAAACACAGTCAATGCTAATGTCAAGCAACAAATGTCGGCAGTAGTTTTTAGTTGCAGTAAAGCAGAAAAAATGCATGTGCATGTGTGACCCCTATGAGACAGAGAAGAGACGATCAGAACACAACTAAAACACAACTTACACAAAATAAAAGGCCTCTGGTGTGAAAAGGGAGCTGCATCTTTATCTTCATTTCACTTAAAACTCTGAATTAAGCATTGAATTGAGATGCACTGTAAACTACAGCCCCAAAAAACGCTTTCATTCATGCTGCTCTTCGTATCTCTGGGGCCGCAGAAGGACGCTCTGGTAGGTTTTGATGCAGGAGAAGGCTGTTGGTGGAATGAGGCGGCGGTCAATCAGGTTGTACTCCAGGTGAACAGACAACAGCAGGGAGTCCTCACGGGCTGTAGTGTCACACAACGAGTTCATAGTGATGTAGCTACAAGGAGAAGATCAGGTTAAAACAGACAAACCGACAGACAGACAGACAGACAGATAGACAGACTCACTAACCTGATGTAGTTGTGGTTCAGTCTCAGGTGCTGCAGGTTCTTTAACTGTAGAATGCCTCGTGGGATTGATCTGAGCTGGTTATGGTCCAACAGAAGTTCAGTCAGTGAGTTGTACAGGCCCAGGAAGGACACTTCATTTATCCCGTCTTCGCGCAGACGGTTGTACGACAGCTGCAGGGAGTCCAGACCAGGTCGCAGGTGGCCGAACACATAGCCAGGGATACGCTCAATTTGGTTGTGATGCAAGATGAGCTGCCGCAGACCAGCCGGCAGGAAAGAGGGAACGTGAACCAGCTTATTGTGGGAAAGGTCCAAATACTCCAGGTTTCTGTGGATAAAGACATTTTTGAAGATGGTTAAAGATAGTTTTGAAATACTTTATTATATACTAAAAAATTTTTATACTTATAGTATATATGAATTTTATACTATGTAACTACATATTATATTATGACAAATACATTTCCAAAAGTTAATGTACTTTTTGTTCACAGTGACACTAATAGTTTTAGTAAAAGTTTAGAGGTCTATTTTTTAATTTTTTAATTTTTTTTAATTGTAATAATGTAATAAAAAGAAATGTATGTATTATTAAATTACATTATTACAATTTGGAACATTAAGTAATTTTTTTTCCACTGTCCCTCCCAAACTACCATTCAAAGGTTTGGGCCCAGCCAGTAATATTTTTTTAAAGAAATAATTAATTTAATTCAGAAAGGATGCATGACATTGATTAAAAGACAATAAAGGAATAAATAAAATTTTCAAATAAATAAAAAATGTTATTTTACAATATTTGTAATGTATTTTTGATTAAATAAATGCAGACAGAGTGTAAGAAGCGTCTTTCAAAATCATTTAAAAAATCTCACTGACCCCAAACTTTTGAATTGTAGTTTATAAAGTATTTCAATGTGGGAGGGACGATGGAAAAAGAATATAGAATTAATTAAATTTTCCAAACTGTTTAAAATAAAATTACAATGTACTAATATATGACTCTGTACATCAATAATGATTATTTGAATGTCTTAGAAGCATCATAAAGTATGCATGCAAATTTGGTACTACTGACATGTCATCACATGCTAGGCTTGAAATTTTTAGTTTTCTATTATTAGTTTTTATACAACTGCTCCATCTCTTTATTCACCATATAATTACAGAAATTGTCCACAAGATGGCACCTAACAGCAGAGAAAGGCAGAGAACTGAGATCTGAACTCACAGCAAGTGTATCCATGCTCTTGGATGAATGCGGTCCTCTCGGATTCGGTTATGGCTGAGGTTCAGGACTCTTAGGTTTGTGGTCTTGTTGAGGAGCCCTGAATGGACCACCTCTATCTTGTTGTCAGACAGGTGTAGCTCCTGAAGAAGTTACAAATCAACAACAATCCATTATCTACTGCACAGTATAAACACCCCAATACACTTGTCAGTGTCACCAAACTAAAATCTAGTGCACGTTTTACACAGAGTATATAGTTTGTATATGTACTGCAATTTTGGCATTTTGAGACAAAATGTAACTGACCTGTACTGAAACAGGCAGACCAGAGGGAATAGCCCTGAACTTATTGTCATCTAGCCTGAGGTAAATCAGCCTCCTGAGAGGCTTGAAGGCCAGAGGAGAGACATTTCCATCGTGGAAATAATTATCCTCTAACTCCAGTGTCAGCAGCTGAGACAGACCTGAGAAAAAATAACATTAGATTACACAAAATATGTCATTTATGCTTAGTTTATTAGAGGTCTCAGTTGGTACATTTACACTTTGGAATTTTAGCATCAGTAAGATTTTTAATGTTCAAAAAGCCTGCATTTATTTGATCAAAAATACATGTATCCATTTAATCTCACTGCTATCTTGGAGAAACTTTAAAAAGATAGTGTACTATAATAAATCACTGAGGATTAAGAATCAACTGACTGGCAAGTAGACAAAATTAACCCCTAACATGAAAAACAGATATTTTACTGGACCAGAGTTCATACGGACACTGAGGTTTTGTGTTTACCCTGAAAGCTGTGGGGAGTGAGACCACTGAGTTTATTATCGTTGATCTTCAGCTCCACCAGCGAGGGAGGGAGAGCCGGCACTTTAGTGAAGTTGTTTCCATCAAGGTTCAACCTCCTGAGCTTCGTCAAGTTCTGCAACAGGCCGAGAAGATACTCATGACACTGTCAAAGCCAGACTGGAAATATTTCAAAGCTTGCTGCAAGTCACAGAAGCAGAAGTTACACAACACAGATATTCAGAGTTCATCTGGCATGAAGAACAGACGTTTCTTGATCATGCTACGGAGCACAGGTAAACACAGAGGTACAGTGAACAGGTGAAAAAAAACACTATTCTGCTGTGTCATATATGTGTCACATGTAAGATCTGTGCTTGGCGCCCAGTAGATATGACACACGGGTGAGAAAAAGGTAAAAAATTATTGTGTTTCTTTTTAGGGGGTAATATCTATTGACTGAAAATTCCCATGTTCACTGCAGCATCCTGGTGAGAATTGTCTCGGTGATGTCAGACCTGACATCTTGCGAAAACACGTCAGCTACTTGCTAAATATCAAGCTTGCACTGTGCCGCACCATAAGGCCTGATAACTCACCATTGTAACAGATAACAGATCACAAAGCAGTCTCCATTTTTGCAGATCTACTTTAATCTGACCATTATTAAAGTCCAAAGAAATATCACAATGATTATTATGTGATTCCAAATGGAATGTGAAATCAAACAGTGTGAGTTATGTGTCAGTATGCTTGTTAATATAATAAGGTTTCTTTGACTTTATCTCACCCGAAACACATCCGGTCCCAAAGAGAAATCATCCAGCTTGTTCTTGCTGAGGTCAAGCCACTCCAGGTTGGGGAGACCTGCCAGGGCATGCGATGGGATCTTGCTGATTTTGTTATCTACAAAATACCAAATCAAGAGTAATATTTCACCTTTTTCTGGATCATGGTATAAGCTCTGTTTACACTTCTCACATTTCAGTGCCAGCTCTTGCAGTGCCACATACAGAAAATCATCAAACAATAGGACACTGCCAGATTATGTTACAGTATAAACATGCAAAAACATCTGTCAAACTCTAATAACACAGACCGCTATTTTCAGACTCTAAACCCCCTTATAAAAGATAAAAAGGTATTATTTTAGTTTAACAAAAGTTTGTGAGGTTTGTACAAAAAGTATGTTTTCATCTCAGAGGAAAAAAAGTAACATTGACATCTCACAATTGAGAATTCATATCACAATGTGACAAATATTGAATATATATATATATATATATATACATGCACTATTGTTGCAAAGTTTGGGTTTGGCAAGATGTTTAAAGTTTTTGAAATAGGTCTCTTATGGTCATCAAGAGTGCATTTATTTGATCAAAAATACAGTAAAAAACGTAATATTGTGAAATACTGTATTTTTTATTTTTTTTTTACAATTTACAATAACTATTTTAATACATTTTCAAATGTGATACATGGTTTTTCAGGATTCTTCGATGAATATAAAGTTCAAAAGAACAATTTATTTAAAAAAAATTTTGTAACAATCTAAAAGTTTTTACTATCACTTCTGATCAATTTAATGCATCCTTGCTGAATTTAGTCATTTCTTAAAAAAAAAAACACACACCCAAAACTTCTGAATGGCAGTGTATATATAGTATATAAGGAATTAGGTTTAGCCTAAATGGGGAGAAAATACACTTAATTCAAGGCATGTTCTATAAAAATATATATATATCTGCATGTATTATCTTACACAATTGTTTTTCTGAACTTATTGTAAGGATGTTCAGATATTTTTATTTTAAAACGAGACCAAAAACTATGAAAATGATTTTCACAGTGTATAATTAGTCCTCGTGAGCAAGGTGAACTGCTCTCATCTCACCTGCTAGAAAGAGACTCCTGACACCTGCATCTTTGATGATGGGCATTTGGGTAAGGCGAGTGCTTCCACAAGCAATAAGAGACTCTGAAAGCAGGCAGCCTGCTGGGAGAGACTCCATATGAACAGAGGTGCTGATGATTGGACGGCCAATACCTCGATCCACCGATTGCCCACTGGGGGCTGGCAGTGGCCTTCCAGTGGGCAGGATCACAGATTTTCTTGTAGGAAGAGCAAAGGCTGGCTGTGCTCGTGGTATGGCCGGTTTGAATGTGGGCGGTATTACTCGTCTTTCGATTGCTACAGGGCGAACAGCAGATCTGAACACCGAAATGCTGCGGTTATCATCGTCATCATCATCACTGTCACTGTCGTCCTCTAGATAGTCGTCATCATCGTGGTCATCATGATCAAAATGGACTGGTCTCATAAACCGAGGTCCTGTGGGTATTACAGGGGTCTTAGGTGGTTTTCCAGGATCCAGACTCACAATCACCTCCTGGTTTTTCTTCACTTGCTTCTTAGGGACATTTGAGGGTGGCTGAATAGAAAACGTAAGCATTTAACAACAATTAAAAAAGGTCAAATCTGCTTAAAACTAGCCTAAAGTGGTTTGCTCTTTTTAGCTGGTCTGGTTTGCTGGTTTTACACTCTTAAAATAAAGGTTCTTTATTGGCATCAATGGTTCCATGAGGAACCGTTAACATCCATAGAATCTTTCCTTTGCACAAAAAGTTCTTTAGATTATAAAATGTTCTTCACACCGAGAAAAAACGAAGATCTTACAGGTTTGGAACAACATGAGGGTGAGTAATTAATGACAGAATTTTCATTTCTGAGGTGAACTATCCCTTTAAGAGTGTAGAGTGGTTTTGGATACTTTTCATCTGGCAACAACGGAAGACTGACTGGCTGACCGGGTAAACCAGCTGAACACCAGCATAGACAGACTAAAAGAGCAGAAAGACCACCTTAAACCAGTTAGGACCAACAAATACACATCTAAAGAAAAAGAAGTACAATAATGAGGGAAAAATCAGTATGAAGTATAAGAAGTATACTACATTTTCTCATGCACATCTACATACTTGTTTTGCTGGGGTGATAACCATCTTGTTCTTCTTTGGTTTCACCTCTAGAACCTCCGTCCCCACAGGTGGTTTTCCATTTCCTGCCAGTCTGTTTTTCAAGCTTGTTTTCCCCACAGATGTTGGACTGGGCTTACTGGCCATAGACTTCAGGGTGGGTGAAGCTAGACATGGTGTGGCAAACGGAAAATCAGTACCCACCACCAAGCAACCCACTCCCTGATGGCACCTTTCCCAGCACTGCATTGCACCACACTAGGAGCCAATGTTTTACATAATTCCCAGCCTGCATCACCACAGGGATGTCCATCGTTCTTTTTAGCTCTTACTACAAATCGCTAATCCAATTACTTTTTCAAAGTAAACCCCAAAAGAACAATCAAAAAGCCATAATGGAACATGCACTAGGCCTACTGTTCAAAAGTTTCAGGTCAGTATGATTAAATTAATATTTTTATTCAGCAAGAACGCATTAAATTGTTTGAAAGTGGCAGTAAAGACATTTATAATGCTACAAAATATTTCTATTTCAAATATTTCTCATTTAAATACTGTTCTTTTGAGCTTTCTGTTCATCAAAAGAGAAGAGATGGTGGTTCCCAAACCTCTGGCCGGGCAGGGGATGGTTCGGCAGCTCACGGCTCCATCTTTACACTGGCACACACTGCAAGGCTCTGGAGACCAGACAGCCCCCTCAAACAGAGAAATCCCATTCACCAAGCACTGGCTGCTACGCCCTGGCATGCATCCACACAGACAAAATTTCAGAATTCAGCACACAGTGGCCCCACAAGTAATTGAACCCTTAATCCACACTTAAAACACAAGAATGACACTGCATAAGATAAGTGCCTATAATATAATATAATATAACATTTAATTTAATAATAATAATAAAAAATAATAATTTATTTTTAGTGTATGATGTCAGTTTCCTTCAAGTTTACAATGGTGTCCCACAAACAAATTCTGTTTGTAAACTGTTTTGCTTGAAATGTGTTTGTGTTCTGTCAAATGAATGCTACTTGGTTTGATGTTGTTATGTAATGCAAAGATATTCATACATTTTTAAGTATGACTTTTGTCCAAATATTTGTATTATCCAAATATTGTACAGACCTTTCATCTTCAATTCAGTGCAACCACTAATTTTCAATAAATAAAACTGCACAATGAATTTTAAATAATAACATACACACACACACACACACACACACACACACATATATATATATATATATATATATATATAATATATTACTATTTTTGTCCATTTTTTGCTTAAACAACCACTTTTTAAAAAAAACAACTTTTTTTTTTTATTACAATAGCACAATAAATACAAATATAAAATCACAATATCAGAAAACCATATCTTCTTCTCTTATTATTTTTTTGGCTCGCATAAAAAATGCTATAAGCATTGCTCACCTGGAAGGAAAGGGTTATCATACTCAGGTGCATCCTCAGTGGATAAGAATCGTCTGGAGCTCCTCTGTCTCTCTCTTCTTCCCTTTTCTCGTTTTCCCTCAGCCGCTAAAAGCGCTAAACACAGACACAGACACAAAGCTAAAGGCTTGTACATTGTTAATGTATGCTGGAGTCAGTTCAAGTACAATCTGCCAGAGCCAGCTGTCTCTATGACTCTGAGGGCTGCACCGTCTGAAAGGCCAGTTATATTCTGCCTCTGGAAATCATGTTCAACCCATCACCCATCCCTCTGAGGGAAAAAAAAGAAAAAGAAATGCAAAGGTGAGAGCAGAGAGTGAGGAGGAAGGAATGGAACGGAAGCAGGGGAGCGAGAGGGAAAAAATAAAATCAAAACAGCTTCAACAAAGCACCTCTTTCACTTGCCCTGAAGACCCACCAACCGCCTCTCCTTTCCCTCTCAACGAACGCCCATCGGTCCTGAGAGAAAAACAAACTATTAGAGCGTCCTCAAGGGGAAAAAAATCTTATCTTTTACATGATTTAATGTTCTGGCGTCAACGGATGCACTTCCGGTGTGTGGGATTTCAGATTTATGTGTTGATGAATAAAACATAGCTTGAAGTCTCTCTTAAAACGCTCATTATTGTTTGTGCTTCACTGCTAGTGCACGTTTGATGGAAGAGCAGAGAAAACATTGGTCTGTAGGGAGCCTGTTGATATGAAAGGTAGCTTTGTTTGTCCAAGAGCCAACGGCACCACAGTCTTGAGAAATTCTTCAAGTTCCATTGCCTTTTGCAACCTTGCTTGACCATGCGGCCTCTTTCTATCCAATGTGGCCATTTCACTGCATAGGAGCACTGTTGCTATGACAACTACTTCATTAAATAACATTACAGAGAATTTATGCCATTTTCTATCTGAGTAGTTTTATTATTGACAAAACTGAAATGATCTCAATGCAATTTTTTGGAAAATGTTTTGCCATGATTCTAGGCTATTGTAGGTTGTTGCCAGGACATTGTGGTTGGAAGGGATCACAAGAGTCAGCTCTCAGGTCTTCATATTCTGGATCCCTGAATATGGTTTGGGTCTGTCCAGCTAGGCAAAAATCACAAGTATAATTGTTTACAAAAAACAATAGCACACTTACACTTAAACTATCCTAAAATGATTGGGAAAAAGTTCATAAAAACTGTAATACTCTCAAAATATATGTAATAACTGTATATATCCTTCAGAAATCATTCTAATATGCTGATTTGGTTCTCAGTAAACATTTATGATTATTATAATGTCGAAAATGGTTGTGCTGCTTAATATTTAAAAAATCTGAAAAAATAATTTTTCTTAAATCTTTGATAAATACAAAGATCAAAAGAACAATGTTTATTTGAAATAGAAACATTTACTGTCATATTTTACTATATACTTGCTGAATAAGTATTAATTTTTAAAGTATTTTAAATTAAATATTTTAAAAAGGAATTAAAGTATTAAAAAAAAATCTTAGTGACCTCAAACTTTTGAACAGCAGTGTATATTAATCTAAATTTAAGTACAAGTCACATATATGTGGTACACAGATTGAAATAACCTATCTAAGAAAATATTCCAAAATATTTCTAACAATCAAAATAACACAGATGGCATGCCTGTATTACATAATTCTTTATCATGTAAATATCTTATTCAGAATATCCATTTAACAACAAAATATTCATTTGTACTTTTAGGTGCTGAAATGTTGATTTTGATAAAACAGTGTTTGAAATGAGAGTGAATATTTTTGCAAACATTTCACAAATTAACATTAATAGACGTCTTATGTGTAAATTACAGTGTAAACAGGAATATTGAAGCATATAAACCTCTTTATCGGAATAAAGGCTTTTCAGAATATGGACCTTAATCAGTGCAAGGAAATGTGGTCAGCAAACACAACATTAGCACACAAGTGTAAGCTTGTTTTGATTATATAAAATGTGTTTGGAGCAAGCTGGGACAAATAAGTAATTTAGTTCTACTTAATTCTGTTTGCATCTCCTACACTCCAGTTTGTTATAGCCTTTCTTTGTTTTTGCCTCCCACACAGAAAATTATTAAGCAATTTGATGTACTCCCCCAGAGCTTCCTGTCTTTCATTCAAAAATAAAAACTCTGAATGTTCATGAAGACAAACAATCATTTTATACAGGTAAACACGCCACCCACATCTTCCTGCCTTCGGGTTTACCTCGTACACCTGCTAGTCCAACCACAAAACAGATTAGACCAGGATATAAATGTCACAAACAAATAACGCAGAAATCGTTTTAGCAGCATCCTTCATCTGTGGTCCGCTTTTGGAATGAGACTGTATATGAAGACACTTCCAAAAATACGGTTTGATATACAACTGAAGTAAGCCAACCTCAGACAGCAAACAGTCTAGTGCGTTTTCTTCATGACAACTTGAGAATCAGTGTTTACTTTTTCCTAGAATTCCCCATCCGTCCACACACACGGCTGGAGCCAAGATTGTCGAGAATATGATAAATCTACCACCCAGACTGTTTAGAGAACGTGACTGACTCTAGATAGATAGAATGACAGAATGATAGATAGACAGAACAATAAAATGATGGAACAATCGAAAGACATAACGATAGATGACAGAACGACAGAACGACAGAATGATAGAACGACAGATAGATAGAACGATAGATAGATAGAATGATAGATAGAACGATAGATAGAACGATAGATAGATAAATAGATAGACAGATAGATAGACAGGAAGATAGATAGATAGATAGATAGATAGATAGATAGAAAGCAACCCCTGCAAAGAAATGTATCTCTTCTGTTTATCTCTTCTGTTTATCTCTTCTCTAGCTGTGTGCATTTGGGAACAGTTTGCTTTTCTTGACTCATTAAAAAGCCGCCTACCACTAGATACTTCTCAGTCCTCTAACAACAGTGATTACTGTCTGTATATTTTTAGTGCTCAGAGGGAGATCTGACCCCAAGATTATGGTGCAGATTACAGCGATGCAATATAACCAACATTTTTGCTGTCCTTCTTTCTCGCTGTCTGTATCTGTAATGGATCGCTTTGTTAGGCTTTGGATAAATCCTGTTGCTCACTGGCACAAATGCAGTGCTATATCTAATATATCTATGCCTGAGCATGGATGTGATACACAGCTTGAGGCAAAAAAAATGCCCCTGATATTTAAAATGTGCAGTGAGTTTTATTTATTTATTTTTAAATCAAAATTTATCTAACATATTAAAAATGTCTACGGTAGAACGTGTTTTAAATCAATTCCGGGGATTGATTGATTGATTGATTAATTGTATGTACAGTGTTGGGGGTAATGCATTACAAGTAACTTGAGATACGTAATCAGATTACTTTTTTCAAGTAACTAGTAAAGTAATGCATTACTTTTGCACTACAATTTACAGTAAAATATCTGTTACTTTTTCAAATAATTAACACCAGTTACATTATTTTCCCATTTACTGACTAACAGCTCTACTGTTCCCATGTTGAGAAAAATCTGCAGTAATTGCAATGCGTAAATACAATGGTTACTGTACTTCTAGACCAGTGGTTTTCAAACCTGTCCTGCAAGCACCCCTGCCCTGCACATTTTGTATGTCTCCCTTGTCAGACACACCCAATTCAGGTCTTGCAGTCTCTACTAAGGAGCTGACGAGTTGAATCAGGTGTGTCTGATAAGGGAGACATACAAAATGTGCAGGGCAGGGGTGCTTGCAGGACAGGTTTGAAAACCACTGTTCTAGACTAAATATGAACAAACTCAGAATATGATGCAAACCTGCAATAATTAAACATGTTAATAATTGAATTTACATTTCCTTCAGCCTGAGGCTTATTCATTTCACTTTTGGTGTGAAAGGGCTTTTACATATGCCAAAAATATAACTTTTTTAATATTAAAAACATACAAGCAAGCCCAGCCCAGTTGAGAAAATGTAACGCAAAAGTAATGTAAAGCATTACTTTCCAAAAAAAGCAACTAAGTAATGCAATTAGTTACTTTTTAGAGAGTAACTCATTATTGTAATGCATTAATTTTAAAAGTAACTTTCCCCAACACTGTGTATGAATGAATGAATGAATGAATGAATGATATTTTTGGCACTGGTAGTAACAAAAAAATAACTTTTAAATTTAGCATTTTGGTGGAAATTGTGGTTAATATTTCACGGTTTTGTTTTAGCCTGGAGCAATCGATGTAAAGTCCCAAACAATGAAAAACTAATGGGTCTTGACTGACTTTGCCATTCATATTAGGATGTTTAAACCAAATTGTCACCTTTTTTATCGACTTATCAACGAACGAGCATGTTCATCTAATACTGTCATTCACAAAAAGATGGTATAAACAGATTTTACCTCACTATCTGTGCCAAGCCACAAGCCAAGGTCGATTCACAAAGATTATATGATGTGAACTCTTAAAATTAAACTACTGAAGACCCACAGAACATAAATGATCAGTAAACATTTTGCATTGCATATTATGGAGGACTAACATGATCTGTGATTCAGTGCTGAATATTCAGCATTCATTACAAAGTATTTTGGCCCAGTAACATTTTGAGTGGCCTTTGTTTTGATCTACATTCGCCCTCTGGTGGAGAAACACATATGAGCAACCCTCGTCATAGCCCTTCAAGTTCTCGTCATAGAGCTTCAACCAATCAGCGCGCAGATCAGCAGAACCTGCGAACCAATCAGCGCTCACATCAACAGGAACTGCAACAATGGAGGCGAGCATGAAGCCCGTGGGTGTATGACAGCATGTCAACGGCAAATCAAGCGCAAACCCCCCAAAATCACAATGCACGCTTTCTGAACGGATAATTAACTGTTCCACGTGTGAAATCGACAAAATGGCTTCGTGGTCGGAGAAAATGCTACAACTCCTGCGTCGAATGAATAACTTTCATTTACCAGGTGGGGAAATATTAAAAGAATCATATGACAGAACAATCCATATGCATGTGATCCGGCAGGAATGCATATGTCATATATTGGTCAATGAAGGCTTACTTGATCTGTAAAAATACATTAAAATTCAACTCATGCTGACAAAGACTTTTTTTTTTATTATGAACATGTTTTCAGTGTATGAATTAACGTTAGCGTAAACGATTTGTAACGAGTAAAAACTTCTTGATGTCCATGACACACGTTTAATTTCTAAAAAAAAAGTCAAGAAAACCTCAAAAATAATATTTGTGAATATTGTAAGTAATAATTAATGTACATTTGTTCCCTTACGTTTTTTGAAAAGCCTTTTTGAACTTCTGTATACTCACCTGTATTCAAAGAAAACATGTTATCGCTTTATTTTTGTTATTATCATTGACTAATTTAATACTATAATATACGTGTATAATTCAAATACAAATGCATTCATCGACATCAATGCATTCTTTTACACCAGGTTCTAGTTTAGAGAGCTGTCTACGTTTTGAGGTGGCTGGAGAACAGGTTGGATGGATTTCCCCAAAAGTAGCATCAATTCTTGGTCGTTTTCCTGTTGTCTTCAGACCATATGGGAGCACTATAACCTTCACCTCCGGTCTTGACACTTTTGAGAGCAGATCAGTGGCTGTGGATGAGGTCTTGCAGGAGCTGAGGAGAGAGGCAACATTCACCTGTCTCATAGGCTGGAGAGATGAGGTGAGACAGCTCTGGTACATGCTAGATAATTGCCCATCTTCATCCTTACTTCTTGAGCAGTTATGTGTCAGTTCCTTCCAATGTCAAAAATAATGAGCAACATTTTATTTTATTTTTTATTAATGGGGATTATTTGCTCCCTTGTACATGATTTTCAAGCCACCCTCGCCAAATCATATAAAACAACACATAATACCATCAGTTTGTATTAAATAGAAAAAACCCCAGAATAATTCACTACAGGGTAATTTTTAAAACTTTGGTGATTTCATACCTAGGGGCCTCATTTATAAAGATGTGCTTAGAATGATCCTAAATGTGGATGTACGACAATTTCGAAAATGTTCCTACAAACAATTTATGAAATATCTATATGCACAAAATGTTTTCCTAAATGCATCCCACTGCATACATTGGAATGTTACTTTAGTGTAATTGAGATACTATTACAGTTTTTACACATATTTTGAATATTTTTGGATATTATAGTTTGTATTAATATTTTGAATATTTTTAAATTCTCTTTTTATAGAAGTTTTTCTTTATTTTATAAATGTCTACATAGTTTTTATTTTTTTTATTTCACTTTTAGTTATTTTAGTACATCAAGTAAACAAATCAGACTAAACGAAAATGAGAAATATTGCCCTGAAATAATGATTTTTGTATTTTATAATAATATTAATGCATATTGGGGTTGTCTGTTTATCTTTGCATTATAATAAACATGAAATTGGATTGGATTATTTACTTAATTGAAATTGGATTACTTTAATTACTAATGAGCACAAAAAGTTTGTACGCTTACCCTTAAGTTGGAGTATACATACAGACATTTTCATAGCAGTTCTTGCAAATCCTGATTAGTTCCTCACTTTTGTTGTAGGATGAACTGCATGGAATTTGCGGTCAAATCCGGTCATACATGTGTTTTATAAATAAGGCCTCTGGTTTTTTCATAATTATCAGAGTGTATTTTATTTTCAGCAATATGCTGTGATGCCCAGGTATTGCGACCCTCCGCTGATGTATATGGAGAGAGCAGCTACAAGTATGTTAATGAAATATTAATTTCATGCTGCTACTTTGTCACAGAGAGTGACACTTATAGCTGTTTCTAAATAATGGTCAAACACAGGTCTGTTTGGAGTGAAACGGTACGGCGTCCATGTCAATGGCTACACTCGGGATTCTAGTGGCAACCTTAATATGTGGCTGGCACGACGATCTCTGACCAAACAGACATATCCAGGAAGACTGGACAACATGGTAATTTATTAATAAACTAATTAATCAGCTCATTACAAGAAGTGCCGCACCAAACTTACACCAACAGTAGGTTGAATCATACTGTTACTTTTAACACTTAAATCTATGACTCCTTCACACTACACGCTCATTTATCTCATGTCGTCAACACTCTTTGCACTTCAGTACAGTAGTACCTCAAGGATTCATCCAATTATGTTAATGCTACATTTGTACTGCTGCCGTGTAATTACATAACTTATTTTTTACATACTTAATACATTCATGTACATACAGCACTTTAAACATTTATGTATTGTATTCAGCCTTTGTGTGGGGTTTTGTAAGTCTGTTGTTTATGCAAGTTACGTTTGCACTGTTTTTAATTTTTGCACATTGCATTGTTGTCTTTACCTGCAGGAATTTCCCAAGTAAGACTTTAACTGTATTTATGATGTACCCTGTATATATGACAATAAAAAACATTGACATTTGAGGAAGTTGGACCATTTAAGCATACACTTCTGTTCAAAAGTTTGGTGTTAGTAAGATTTGTTTTAATGAATACTTTTATTCAGCAAGTATTAAACTATTTAACATGACCGTAAAGAGATTTATAATGTTACAAAACATTTATATTTCAAATAAATGCTGTTCTTTGAACTTTTTATTCATCAGAGAATCCTGAAAAAAATGTATCATGGCTTCTACAAACATGTTGAGCAGCACAACTGTTTTCAACATTGATAATATAAAAAAAAAAAAAAAAAAATCTTGTGCACCAAATTAGCATATTTGAATGATTTCAGATCATGTGACACTGAAGACTGGAGTAATGCCTCAGGCTTACCAACATTTACATTTTAAAATATATTAAAATAGAAAATAATACTTCACTATTTTACTGTTTTTACTGTATTTTAATCAAATAAATGCAGTCTTGATGAGTATTAGAGACTTTTTTTTTTTTTTTTTTTTAAATAAGACCGATCCCAAACTTTTGAACAGTAGAGTATAAAATAATTAATACTCATAATAATAATAAATTGTGTATATCTGCTATAAATGAGTACAGTCTGCATTTAAAGCTGACCTCAGAGCTAACAAACACTGACTAAAAACCACAAATCTCCCATTTTGATGTAATGGGGTCTTTAAAGGATTTGATTTATCACTCAGGCGGCTGGAGGACTGGCAGCAGGCTGTAGTGTAAGGCATACCATGGTAAAAGAGTGTGAAGAGGAGGCCTGCATCCCTCCAGGCCTGGCAGATCAAGCGCGTCCTGTGGGAACTGTGAGGTGCTTAATCTTTTTTTTTTTTTTTTTCTTCTATACCACTATTCAGGTTAGGTCATTAAAGATAGGTTACAACCTATTACGAAGCACAAAAGCAATTGCTAATGGCTGAATTTTAAGATTAAAGATGCCTGTTACAGTTTTTCTCTATTCAAAACCTTTCCCAGATACCAGGGTAGATATAAACTCTCAACTCTCCTGCTAGAGAGACTGATTAATACTGCAGAAATGCCAGAAATAGCTTCCAACTGGCAGGTTTCCAGAGAAATATTCTGTGCGCACAAATGAAGATGACCAGAATTCAAGTTTTATACAGGCTCAGAACACGTTAATGTGATCAAAGACATGAATGCCTGTCACAGGCATCGTTTCTGCCTGGAAACTCTTTACTATGTTTAACTAAATTGAAAGACGTTCTGCAATCTTCAATCTTCAATTCATGCCTCCTCTGTCTCTTTTCTCTGTAGCTACACCTACGAAGATGACGAAGGAATATTTCCTGAGTGTCAGTTTGTTTTTGATTTAGAGCTGCCTCTCAATTTTCAGCCTCACATTGGAGACGGAGAAGTGCAAGCGTTTTACTACTATCCAATCGAGAAGGTGAAGGCATCCCATTGATTTTAGGTTTGAATGCTATGCGATGTGTTTTATATAAGAATAGCTGTGACATACGTGTTTGCTTATACTCTGACATGCAGAAAAAAAGTGTTTTAGCATTGAAAATGGCAGCTTTCTAAAATATGGACAGTTTCCTAGACTAAGGGGTGGCACATCTTACCCCATTCTCCTCTGTGTCATTTGTTGATTTCAGGTGAAAGATCTCCTGGTCAGTGAGGAGTTTAAGCCAAACTGTGCCATGGTGGTTCTGGACTTCCTCATCAGACATGCCATCATTGAGCCAGACTCAGGTCAGATGTTAGAATTTGATAACATGTACTTTTAAATGAAAAGTTTAACATGAGAAAGGCTGTAACTTGCCTTTTTCTCTCATTTCAGAGCTCTATTATCACGAATTTGTGGCTGGATTGCACAGATCACTGTAAAAACTGACTGACTGTGTTAAGACTTCTGTCAACCTGCAACTGTTTGGTATTTTTGTTATCTACCTCCGCTTTTAACTCCTAACATCGTCAGCATGTGTACTTGTTTACTGAAGATCACATCTAGCTGGTGAAGACATTTTACGGTATTTTACGCAAACATAACCCGGAGAAGAGACACAGAATAAAGACCCAAGCAAAGTTACCCTATAAGAATTTATTTTTTCAATACATTTCAAATGAGTCTGTGGAAATCCAAAGATGCACTGGTATACAAAAGATAATTGATGCATCAAAGGCTCTTTTTTTCTTACAATGAAATGCAGAATCTCTTCTAAGAAATTACTTGCATTTAATAATATGGCATTAAACAGCTCTCAAAATCACATTTTCGCTACTTTTTTCCTTCTTTATTTCTTTTAAAACTTTTAAATTCTAAGATACTAGAATTTGTAAAATACGCAAAAATGATATCGTATAAGCCAGTAGAATTTCACAAAAAAACTGAAAAACATACAGTACAGGAGAAAAAGAGGGGAATAATAAAAAGAAAACAAATGGAGTGAAAATGGAGGGAGTTTCTCATTTATACAGTGAGATAAACAAATATCACTTGTATTTCCACACACCAAATAAAAGCCTGTCATGCAGGCAAAGAGGAATAAGCGCAAAAATAATGTTACTGTCACCTTTTATAAAACTTCTATATATTGCCAAAATCGAACAGTGTCTGACAGTCAACAAACAGAGCTGTGGTTTTGCTTTGAGCTCCACAAGGGCTGATTTACCCAAAGTTTTTTCTTTTTTTTTAATTACAATACATGAGCAAGCACATAAAATACTCACAAAAAAGGTGAATTAGTATGATCATTGCTTAACGCATCTTACTTTGAATTTATAGGCAAATGGCAAAAAAAGTACAAGATATATTTAAATCTTATTTGAATAAGGAAATGTAAGACTACCACTACTTTCAGCTATTTTAAACCAGTGACTAAACCGCCAATTTTGCGACAGGACAGGAGGGCACAGAGGAACCAGTTGTGTTAGCCGTGTTAATGTAAGAAAAAAGATCGATCATTAAACATAGAAATGTAGGCATGAATGTTTTACATAAGACGGCACTAGGTTCCTGGGAGGTTTATAAAGGGGATCACACCTCCCTGCTTGACATGTAGCATACATGATGTAGGGTACTAACTAATGCCTTTTACACCCTGAATAATGCACTTAGTGCCAAAAAAGGAATCTTTTTAGACCAAGTCGTTTGTTTCTGTTCTTGCTAATAGTGCTGACCTTCTAAGCAGAAGATGTGGGCCAAAGAATACATCGCGTATAATCCCACCCTAAAAGCAATCAGTGATTGTGAGCCACTGTGAAACCATGTCAAACTTTACCCTACATATACACTATCCTTACACTTATGATCAGTCTGAAGGCTTAAGGTCAACTAATCTTGATTTAAAAGAGGACTGATGGCCATAAAAATGTTTAAGTCCCTTTTCGCCGGTGCAGTTGTCCCTACAATCTTCTGTAGTTTCCTTTGGCCTGGATTGAAAATGACCCTCCCTGACCCCCGAGTACATAATTAACACTAGGGGCGTTTCTTCCCTCTATTTGCAAACTTTTATAGCTCTTTCATTTTCCTTGGCCTAGTTTGGTTACCCCTTTCCCTCCCTCGTTCTTTTCTTTTCTTTTCTTTTCCTCTCTTGTTGTCTATAGCAAAGTGCAGGGATTCTTCTTGCCACGTTTTTTGGCTTGGAGCGCCGCTCTTGTGGCCATTTCGAACACTTCCCTCACGCCGTCCTTAGTTTTAGCCGAACACTCAAGGTAGCCGAAGGCATTGATGCGATTAGCCATGTCTCGCCCTTCCTCTGGTTTAACTGGTTCCTGTTCAAGGGAGAAAACATTGACGGGGCTTTAGTACACTATAACATTACGCTACAACACAGCAGTAACAGCAATTTGTCTAACTTTTTATGTTAGGTCCATAAAAATATAGTAACTGATTTATAAAAAAGAAAGTGTTAGCCCACACACCTGTTTCATCTTCAGCAGCTCCCGTCGAGTGTGATCATCATTCCGTAAATCTTTTTTATTACCAACCAGAATTATTGGCACATTTGGACAGAAATGTTTTACCTCCGGCGTCCATTTTTCTGGGATATTCTCTGTGTGAGCAGAGTATGGTTTTCAATAGAGTGACCACAGGAATGTGGTCTTGCAGTATAAAATATTTAAAGGCTGAAATTAGGCCTATATATATAACTAATATTAAAGACCGGCCACTCCAGAAAAAGATGATCTCACCCAAACTGTCAGGGCTGTCTATGGAAAAGCACATGAGGATGACATCAGTGTCTGGGTAGGACAGGGGCCTCAGCCTGTCATAGTCCTCTTGTCCAGCTGTATCCCATAGAGCCAGTTCCACCTGCCAACAAATGGTTAAAAATTATATTCTCAGCATAACAATTTTACGCTGACAACCACAACAACTTTAAAGGCGATTTTCTCAATATTTAGATTTTTTTTGCACCCTCAGATTTTCAAATAGTTGTATCTCGGCCAAATATTGTCCTATCCTAACAAACCATACATCAATGGAAAGCTTGTTTATTCAGAATTATATGATATATAAATCTCAATTTGAAAAATTGACCCTTATGACTGGTTTTGTGGTCCAGGGTCACATATTTCTATAATGTATTCATATAATGTATTTAAATATATTTATATAACTACACATATTATTATATTGTAGTTAAACAGCAAAAGACAATCAATCACTCACTGTTGACCCAAAATAAACCCCATTCATTACAAATGAACTCTGCATAAAAATGCAAAAATAAGAATACAGGAAGAACACTATTAAGAAGTTTATGAACAATCTGAGGAAGTTACTTGTTTCAAAAGGTCAGATTGCTACAAAAGAGACACGTGTATGCTGTAATAGACCAGTGGTGACTCTGGGTTTGATGTTAAGAGACATTCTTACCTGTTTGCTGTCCACCTCAATATCAGCAACATAGTTCTCGAACACTGTGGGTACGTAGACCTCAGGAAACTGGTCTTTACTGAAAACGATGAGTAAACACGTCTTTCCACATGCTCCATCCCCAACGATTACAAGCTTCTTACGAATTGCAGCCATCTGTCACGTAAAATGAAAAGATCAGCCAATAATTACAGGAGGCAGGTGGAAATTGGAAATTGTTTCTACACTGGAATTGGCAACCATTTTTATTACATAAATCAAACCTTTCTCTCTTTTTTTGATAAATAGAGAATTGTTTGTGTATGTCTGCCCTCCTCTACTGTTTCATGTGGAAGATCAATTCTGAGGTGGAAATACTCCAGACGTTCTTGAAAAAATATGTAAACCAGGAATACAACCACCTGTGTTACATATAACTAAGCCCACTATTCACTATATAAATACTTAACATATAATTAAAACATGTATTAAACACTTCCATTTTGATTAATTAACATTTATTGAAAGAACTACAAAGCAGGGGTGTGTTTCCCAAAACCATCGTTAGCTAACTATAGCCGTTAGTTCCATTGAACTCTACCAGTATTAATGACAGAACTTGCGACCATAGTTGCTTTTGAGAAACGCACCCCAGAATGGACGAACATGCATTTTAGTTTTAGCATTTGATATTCAACAATCATCACTTTTGTCACCACAATGAAAATAATGTATGTGTGTAAAGTTCATAAATTAAAAGCGTTTGTTGTGAGCACAACTGGTTCAGTTAATGCTATTTATATGAGTCTTAGGTGGCTTATTAGGAACAATAGGAGCCAATGGTGTGAAACCAACTTGACAAAAAAAGTTATATCTATGAATTTTAATTACACAAAGAGCATGAGCATCTTTTTCACCTGAAGAATCTTATTAAATATGTTATGAATGTTTATTTTTGTTGGTCTACTGGCAACTCCATATTTTTATGAAATCCATGTATTCAAATATTCAGATTGCTTTTATTTATCAACCAGTTTAAATCACTGTGGATACTAAGAAAATATTTTCTTTTGAGTACTTTGAGTTAGAAACAAGCATTAAACAATTTTGATGAATCTACATTTTTAATGAAAGAATCACCGACTGAAATTGACATATGGATTACAGTTTCAGTATTTGACATTCAGCATACATCTCCACAATGAAAACAATGTGAGTAATGTTCATAAAAGCTTGTGTTGTAAGCACATTTAATTCAGTTAATGCCTTTTCATATGAGTCTCAGCGGGCTCATTAGGAATAACAGGAGTCTATGGTGCTGTTCCTTGCGAACCAACTTGATTGCTTTTAGTTAGGAACAAATAATTTACCTCAGGCCTTTTGTGTCTTATATTTCAAAATAAAACAAGTAAGCTCATTAGGGGTCCTTCCCCCATGTCTACATTCATATTTCAGCCATTTTAATGATCTGTACACTGGGTTCTTATGTCATTATAGCACTGCAGTATCAACCCTCCTCACACACAAACACACACACACACCTCCCAGATGCTGTCACAACACACCGCACCCTACTCAATTCACTGATCAACGCCGGCAAAACACATTAAAACATTACAGATACATTTAGACTCGCTGTGAAACTGCTGACTGCAGTCAGGTCAAAATAATGTCGCTCAAGTGACCTTTTATAGTTTAACAATGAGTCAACCACTGATTCAAAGAGACTGAAGGCTTAATGACTGATAAAATAGCCATTTAAAGGGCTGAGTGTTATACTGCAGAAAAAACTAGAGATGGTGATTATAACAGCCGCATGTCTGCGCCAAACTGGATCAGTCCCCGGTTTACTCCCTATGCTAACTGGACGCCTCATCTCACGCCCTAATAAGTGTAAAATGAGCACCGTTTGACTTAGATTCGACTGGATCCACAAATCAATTCTATTATTAAACTTTCCAGACGTGTTACAGTCGCGATCATCGGAGTTTAATGTAATTATGAACTAATGTTCTGCATCTTGTTGTTCGTCCGTTTCCGTCATCATCACACTTAGCCGTTTAGCACTGAGCTAGCCGCATACAAAAGGCATCTTTTATCTCACTGGATTTGTTTTTAAAAATGCTAATCTGTTATATTGGTTCTAGACCGTATGGGAAATTAATAAACATATCGATTGTAAATACCAGAGGTGTTTTTGTGTGAGTATTTACCGTTTTTGTTTCAGATGTCCTCGCTTTCTTTATCTTTTCCTGTATGACCCCAAGGCCCCGCCCCGCAGACAGTGCCACGCCGCTAAGACACGCCCATTCTCGATCGTTTCCACCAATCAGAGACAGAGACGCTAGAGTGACGTCCAAAAGCAGGAGAACAGCAACATATTTTTGAATGAATTTTTAGTTGAAATAGACTTCCTTCTCATATCTCTTAATTTAAATAACAATATAAAATATGACAGAGTCCTAAAACAGTGTAAGGAATGTTTGGAGATAATATTGATGGGGTTCAATTTACTTCCCCATTTGATTTATTTACTTTTATTATATATATATATATATATATATATATATATATATATATATATATATATACCCTTTTTACATGTAAGGTTTTGTGTAGATGCTCTTTCATGTTCCACTGGAGGTGTACCATATTTCTGTTTCTTTAATAAAAAATATTGAACGAATGATATATGTGGCTTCTTCATAAAAACAACACAATGCATTAAATGTTGTTCTGTTTCTGTTTTAAGACCTCATTCATCATTTTAGTTTCTTATGAAAATAGTCTAGATACTGATAAATATAATGATCTAAATAAAATAAAAAGATGACTTTTTCTTATTTTCTGGACTTGAAATGTCCAGAAAATGAAGATCTGAAGTGTTGATGGCATTTTGAAACACCTACTCTCTTTAGATTCTGCATTGTCACAATCCTGTTTAAAACATTACTTTCTTGAAATTTTAGCCGAGGTAGGATACATACCATTTAAAAATATATATATATTTTAGGTTATATGCCCAACATTATATTGCACCACAAACCAGCTACTTTCAGTTGATGTACAGCATAGAAATACTTTGGCCCTGTCTGTAATTCTTAGTCTTACATGCTGTTAATAGTGCAATCATTAAAATAAGAAAGATTACATAAAACAACATGCATAAACACTCAACTTTGTTACACCCATACGTTTGCAAACAAAAAGCTAATTCTGCAGGTTCATGCTTTTTCAAGTATTAGATGAAATTACCACAAACCACTATATTATAACTTTTTTATTACATTATAGTTGAAGGGAGACAAATGTACAGCAAAACACAAATTAACAGGATAATTATTGACAAAATGTTGTCTACTCCTCTCCAGAGGAGGGCAGAACAATCGTGCTGGGATCGTAATAATTTTCAGTCATGAGGGGAAGACCCTCAGCTTCCCTCTGTTTGATCAACCTTTCAGCTTCCCGGCGAGCCCACTGCCTCATACTGGAGGAGAAAAACCAGATAGAGATGGAAATTACGGACATTAGATTAAAGAAAAAGGCAAACCATTATTCCTTCAGATTAACTAAAACAATGGAAAATGCACACTTGGAGACACAATACATCTAAGCAAACCATTAATTAGCCCTTCACATTGCACTATTTAATAGCTAAACGCTTTTTTCCCAAGCTTCAAAATTGAGATTTATGTCTTAAAATCAAAATAAACCTTTACACGTCTTTTGGGGACTTCATTTTATGCCTAGTTTTTTTAAACCTTTTGAACAATTAGAGCACAAAGTCATCAAGAATATTATCAAGCTCTTCTTCAAACATTCAAACAGACTGGATAATCAATGTAGATATTATCTGTCTCTTCCCAAATATCTACAGTAAACAATAATGCATTTCAAAACTTTTTAGTTGAAGTAATGTGCAAAATATAATTGCATAGTAGTGAAAAGTAGGAGCTTCACAATTGAGTTATAAATTTCATGGTTCACTCATGACATGTATTAAGAATATTAGATTCTGATTGGTCAATCACTATAATCTTTGCAAACTTTACAGTCCTTTCATTCATGCACTTACCCATGATCTGGTAAATAGTGGATAAAAGTCCCTCCAACGACAATGGCCACAGAAATGCCAAAGAAAAATGCCAACCTCATGTTCCATTCATCCACAAAAGAGTCATGATGATGGAAGCCATGGAAATCTGGATTCTAAAAAGACAAAGATGAACATTTGCCATTTATAAACTTAAACAAGTAAACACAAATATCACTGCAGCAACAGAGCAGAATAGAAAAATAGCAGGCACAGCTTTCCAATATGCAATACCATGCATATAATAAATAAAAATTGGAGTTGGATCATACGGTGCACAACGTAAACATGTACCTGTCAAAGCACGTCAAACTTCAGACTGAGATTTTACTGAGCAGCCTAAAAGTATTCAATCCCCGCGTGTCAATTAACCCACTGCTACTTACTTTCCGTGCATCATACACATGCGTTTAAGGTCCTCTTACCTTCTCAAACGGGCTGACCTCTGTGTGTCCATGACTGTCCTGAGCAGCGGGAGACACGGGCTGCAGATCAGACACCACCGCCGCTCCAGACGCGCTGGACTTCGGCGTCTGCGACACACAGCGACTCCCGAGCGCCGAGCTCAAACGAACCCGGGACAGGGTGGGCCAGATCCGGCTCAGGCGTGAAGCCATTTTCACCGATTCTCTGTAATCAGAAGCTGTTTCGAGACAGCTACTGTTCCAGGTTATTTTTTCCGGGTTAAACTGAGATTCTGGAAGTTTTCTGCGATACTTACCGCCACCCGGTGTCGCGGATGTATTATAACGCAAAAAACGGTCAGTTGTAGGAACCATGGCCAAACAGCAGGTGCCTCTGTTTCGATTTCTTGTGTTTACAAATCTGAACTGGATCTGTAGAATCATGTTTAAAAAATAACAATGGCTTGGCAGTAAACTATTCTTTTCTAAACTATTCTACGCTACTATTTCCACATCATGCATTACAGAATTCCCGTGCAATATATATATATTTTTTAGTACCATTACAAACCCATGTGTGCAATATTCAATTCACTCATTTTTCTCATTTGTCATATTATCTGTACTCTCTGCACACACATATACACCTCTACACAGTATATCAGCTCTCTGTACATACACTTCTCATATTATTCTGTATAAGCTATTCTTCTGTACTTCTGTTTTGCTTTACGCGTAGATTGATATTTCTGTGAGTACCAGACGTTTCTGTAAAAAAAGGTCAAATTTCCTGTGTGTAAGCACTCTAACAGGTTCTAAATTTGCATAAAAATGCTTTTAAACATGTACGTGGGGAATGGCTGATACACTATGATTTTAAGCATAATTTATCTCTAAGGTACATGTGTGTGCCATTCAGTTGTCTTCATGGGTTTGTTATCTGACTGCAGAAGCAGGAAGTTGTCAAAACCACAGATGCTTCAGCTCTTCAACATGTTCCTCCCTCGCAAGAAATCCAGTTTACACACATGAACTTTTGCGAATCTCTTTGTCTCACATTTAAAAATACGCACGAACATTCTGGTGCTAAAGATTAGACCATCAGATCCTTCTTGAATTCACCACAATAAGACATCTTGAAAAATGCTTAATATTTATTCAGTGTACATGTAGTCTAGATAAGGTTTTGAGTAACTTAGGAGTCAATCAGCTACAGTACAATACTTTTCAAACAGTGTGAAGTGTACAAAATATTACTATTTAATAACAAGCTATTAACAAAAACTGACAATATTAAAAAGTATCCTTTTTTAACGGCATGAGGTCTTGGCATCTAGCAAAAATAACTTTCCTTCATTCAAATCAGTCTTAACATTGAGGAAGAGAGATTTTTTTTTCTTCTGAGGTTAAGGTATTTCCATATCTCCATTTGTAGACAAACGCTTGTCAGATTCACACCCTCCTCTACTTTCCACGTTTTCTTTGCTTTCCTCATCCTGCTCATCTGATGTCTGCCTCAAACGTAGTCCTGGATCCTTCTGCGAAGGGATGCGAAAGCTGGAAAAAGATCCGCCTCCTGAGGGCCGTTTTTCTAGATGACGACACACACAAGCAAAAAAATATAGGGAAGTTAGAGGGAGTGTATTTATTGTGAAATCAGAAAAACAAGGGTGAATTTTCTTAAAGGAGTTGTCTTAAGGCAATGAGGTTATGTGCATTTTTTTTCTTTGAAACCACAGTGAAAACAGACCTAGATTGCATAGATTGCATGCCACTCACAGTCTTTGCATTAACCTCCTACTCAACATATGCTGAAATGTCAACTTAAACCAAAGATCTTGATTACATATATAACGTTTTAGATGAATCTTCTCAATATCAGCCAAATTCAAACCATGAAGCATAAGAGATGATGAGGTTACAGTCCTGTTAAAGGTAAACAGTGTGAATTAGATTGTGTTTTGTGTCTTGAAACTAACCTAACCCTAAGGTAATGTGCATACCTCCTGGTCCAATAGGATGCATTAATCTGTTCATCTGAACATTCCAGTGTTTAACATTGGTGCTGGCCTGACGAAGCTTCCTTTGAGCAGCCTGTCAGAATAAAACAATAGCTAATGTTAGCATCAGTACATTAACTGAAAATATTACTAATGAAGGTATTGCAAAAATACACCGCTGTTCAGAAGTTTTGGGCTTGGTAAGATTGATTAATGTTTTTGAAACAAATCTCTTATGCACACTGCAGGCTGCAGTTATTTGATTAAAAAAAAACAAACAAAAAAAAAAAAAAAAACAGTAATATTGTGATATATTATTATTGAAAAAAATGTGAAAAAAAGTATATTTAAAAAAAAAAAAATTGTAAAATGTTATTTATTCCTGTAATTACTCCAGTCTTCAGTGTCACATGATCCTTCAGAAATCATTCTAATATGCTGATTTTGTGCTCAATAAACATTTCTTGTTAATATCACAAACAATTGTGCTGCTTAATATTTTGTGGAAACCGTGATACATTTTTTGATTAATAAAAAGTATTTTTTCTATTAGATTTTAAAAAATATTAACATCTTTACTGTCACTTTTGATCAATTTAATGCATCTTTGCTTAATGCATCTTTAATTTCTTCAATAAATACATAAACAAACGAGCACTTTAAAATGGTAGTGTGGGTCTTGCATTAATGGCAATGTAGGTCCTGCATTAAAAACAACAACAAAACCAAAAACCATACAACCAAAACCATACAAACTATAATAAATAAATCTGAGCTAATCTCTCTGCCCTTGTTTAGATCAAAACACTGTTGCAAAACTCACCACCACATCCTGGTCCACTCGGTGGCGATTGGCTCTGACCTCCTCCAGCTGCCTCTGTGCCTCCTCCAGAGATCGAGACTTA